>APFE030838382.1:0-121238 GCA_000404065.3 Pinus taeda | reverse complement strand
ATTGTTTCCATAAAGAAGAGAATGAGAAATAGGTTCACGAATAACATCAATATCTACTGGAGGTGCTATGATGAAAGAAATAATGAATACAAGAGGTTGCGGTCAATAAGGTAGGGATCATCAAGACACCGAACCATCCAATGTAAAGACAATTTTCAGTGCTAGTGATCCAATCGCAGAAACAAATCCATAAATTTATGCTTTCGCGTCTTTCTTTATATAATTATTAGCTAAATATAATTTTTTTATTTTTTAAAATATTTTTCAGAGATATAAAAAAAATACAATGCCAAAAAGACTATAAATTAATAGTTAAACTTACCTTTATTAATAGTTAAACTTACCTTTATAATTAAAAGAAACACTCAATTGTACACAAAAATAACATTAAAAAAAATACCATAAAAAAACAAATACATCAAAGAGTTATAAGAAGTTATTAAAAGAGAAATTTAAAAAAATGAATGGACCACAAAAATAGGGTAATAAATGCGAATGATCTAATGTATACTAATAATTAGAACGCAATATATTAAAAATAAATAATATCACAAATATTTAGAATATAATAAATTGAAAAATAAGTGGAACACTGTAGATGTGGGCGAGGAATGCGAGATCATTTAGCAATGCACTAAACTACATTCACTCACGAGGATTTAAAATCTACACTCAGCGACCGTGGGTACAAATTGGAAGACACAACGGCTAATATCGGGCTTGAATGTGGATCTGTTTTATTCAGATTAGATATTTCAACCAAATCTACAATTCTTGTTGCTATTTCCAGGAACGTGGTTGATGGATATGGACATCTAATTTTTACATAACCAAATGTTCAGAGAAATACATTCCTTTCAATTCACGTTGGCTTCATGCATATCAAGAAATTGGAGTATATTATGAAGTAATATGTTTAGGTTTCTAATTTATTATAGAAAATTATGGTTAAATTGGTGAAACCATATTTATTTATGGTTAATATCATTTACCATGGTTGACATACCCAATTAATCATGAGTAACTACACTCAATCATAATCTATTATAGTAAACTATAATTGATTGTGTACAACCATGACCAATTTTATATCGGTCATAAATGTAGATTTTTATTTGTAGATTCACGTAATATGCTAAAATAAAATACTTGAATCTACACTACTCATCCGCAGAAACAAATTTTGATTGATGAAAACACTACGCAGAGAGGGAGAATTTCAATCTCACATAACACAATATTTTTATGGGGAAAGAAACTTCTCAAAACACCAATTATCTATATTGCATTAACGAGAAGCTATGAGAAGAAAATACAATGCTTGTTCAACCTAAACAATTCTTGCACAAGTAGAATCTATCTCTCTGCTTCACAAACCAGCTCAAGCCAACACTTAGTCAATTCTACTTCTTGCCAAGCCCCTACTTCCTTGTGCAATTCCTAAGAGAATTAGCCCATATTTAATTGGGAAAATCCCTCACCACAACTGCACAATCCATCATAGGTCTTCCGCTGATTGCATGCACCATCTGTACAACTCGGAAAATTATACCACTGATAATACATTGTCCTTGAACTCTAATCTCAACTGGGTCTTCCTCTGAACTAACATGCATGAGTTATTTATGAGTGAATCTTCAGTTAACTAGTGGAGCAGTGAAGCTACACTGGAGTTGCTCCCCACTACTGGACCTCCTACTAGTTCCTTCAACTAATTGAACTAGTTTAACTCACTATAACTCAGTTAGACTGAGTTAATTAATTGCAACTCAAAAGAACTCATCCTAGGCCCTTAAAATTTAGGAATCACTCTACATGACTCTAGATAGACTTCCAATTCAATTTTACTAAGTCAACAAAGTCAAATTAACGTAGTTAACTATTACAAGTTGCTATGAGAATAAAATTTTAATTTAATTCCTAATTTGATTCGAGGACAAATTAATTTAGGATTTCTTGTTGTTATTTTTAACATTTCTTGTTTTTATTTCCAAGATTCCCTATCAACAAGAAAGAAATTCAATTCTATTTCGATCCAGTACCTTTGGAATGTTCTGCATGCAACACTTATCTCTAGTGTTGTTGCTGCTGCAACTTCTGAAACTGAAAAACCATCCAAACTAAATCAATATGATGCATTTGTCATTAGAGTCTCTAACTACTATTAGCTACTACACTATCTACTGAAAACTTTGCGATGTTGTTGACTATGCATTGTGCCATCTACACTATTGTCAACTATACTCTGCGCTCCCCAGTATCTAGTTGCTGCTAGTCTCTGCCTCTGTCACTCTAACATTTGACTGCATCAACTGCCACTAATCCATCCTTCTACTGTGTATTGTGGGCTTCCGTAGCAAGGTAATGATCCATGAGAAAAAACATCTTAATGGACCCTGACCAAATTTTTGCACTCTTGCGACTATTACTTCACATCGTCCCACCTCTCATCTAGAGTTATGGCTGCATATGCTCCCTCTACCCACTTGGCCCGAAATTTCCCCTACTAAAGTTCTCTACTTGAGTGGATGCCTCCACTTGGTCTCCTCTCTGCTTCTCTAATTGTAGTTGCTCCACAAGTTGCTGAGACTGCTTCTGAGGTTGTATGTTGAGAGGTAATTCATTCTCCCTCTCAACCACCGAGTCTCTAACCTTTGCCTTGCTCCTTAAGGCTTTGCATGCATCTTGTACCTCAAGTGCATATAGGTTCTTGACTCGCACACCAATCTATTTCACTTTTCCCGTTGCGATGTATCTAAGGAAAACTTTTCATTTGCTAAAAATCACATCGTAGCCATAATCTTCCAATACCACAATGGAAACAAGATTCTTCTTTGGTTCTGGAACATACCTCACATCTGTGATTCTGAGAGGGGAGCTAGACTCCCTTTGAAAGGTAACTATATCGATGTCGGTCGCGCTATACCTCCCATCATCTCCAAATTCTATGTTACGTTTGAGGTCTTTCTCCTCCAAGTCACTGAAGAGATCTTTATTCCCCACCATATGGAATGAGGCACCATTATCGAAATACCACATGCTTCCCATTACAGTGCTAGTCATGCATGTAATGAGAGTAAAATCAAGTTCGAATTGTGAAGCTAGATCTTCACATGTTGCTACTACTACAAGCTCCTTCTTACTTGCTTCCTTCTGTGGGCATATCGTGGCATAGTGCCCGAACTCGTGACAGTGAAAACACTTGATGTTCTACAAGTCCTTCTTGTCGCCCTCTATTCCTTGGGACTTATTTCGCAATGGCTTTCTTTTCTTTGCTGACTAATGTAAGGTCCTCTTTCACTTCTTTGGATGAGGTCCCATATCTGATGTTCCGTTGAATCTCTTCTTGTACCAATTCAGACCACAACTGCTCCCACTCTAGTAGCTTCTCCCTCCCATTCATTGAGTCTTGGTAACCATGCCAACTCTTGGGAAGGCCTAGAAGTGCTAGTCTCACTAGATCATTTTCTACAACAGTAATTGTGACATTTCCAAACTCATCTCAACATTGGGTGAAATTCGTCAAGTACTTCGAAATTGAGTCGCCCTTCTCCATCTTGATATTTATGAGCTTGTCCTTAAGTGTTAGCTTCCTATGGTCACTGCTATTTTGAAACAAGTTCGTCAATGCCCTCCACATTGCAAATGGAGTTTCCTTACCATGGAGATTCGAGACAATATGATCTCAAACTCCTTCTAGGATAATCCTTCTCGCCTTTGCCACACACTTTCTCCATTCAACCAGATCTTTAGCATCAAATGCTGGAGGCTTTGGAATATCATGACCTATGAATTCCTTCAGCCCGTTCTCTTTCAACAGTTCCTCCATCATGTCCTTCCAAGATATGTAATTCGAGCTACCCTCCAGGGCATACTCAAGTCTCAGACAGTAGAATGTCATCCTACTGACTTTGAAATATGAAACTATAATTTCAATTTCACCTGCACAGCAAACTCGTATTCTCCTCTTCTATAATGTCTTCAGCTCTGATACCATTTATATATTTACTTGTAGATTCAAAATTCTTTTGTAATATTCTAAAACAAATGACTTGAATCTACTCTACTCATTAGCGGAGACAAAACTTGATTAATGAAAACACTAAGTAGAAAATGAAGAATTTCAATCGCACATAACATAATATTTTTCTGAGGAAATCAACTGCTCAAAACCCTGACTATCTATATTTCATTAACCAAAAGATTTGAGAAGAAAAATAATGCTTGTCCAACCCGAACAATTCCTGCATAAGTATAATCTATCTCTCTACTTCACAAACCGGCTCAAGCCAACACTTAGCCAATTTTGTTGCCTGCCAAGCCCTTACTTCCTTATGCAATCCCTGAGAGAATTAACCCATATTTAATTGAGAGAATCCCTCACCACAATTGTACAATCCATCATAGGCCTTCTACTGATTGCATGTACCATTTGTATAACTCAGAAAATTATACAACTGATAGTACATTGTCCCTGAACTTTAATCTCAATTGGGTCTTCCTCTGAATTGAAATGCATGATTTATTTATGAGTGAATCTTCAGTTAAGTTGTGGATCAGTGAAGTTACACTGAAGTTTCTCTCCACTGCTAGACATCCTACTAGTTCCTCCAACTGATTGAACTAGTTTAACCGACTATAACTCAGTTAGACTGAGTTAATTAATTGCAACTCAAAAGAACTCATTTTGGACCCCTAAAATTTAGGAATCACTCTACATAACTCTAGATAGACTTACAACTCAAATTTACTGAGCCAACTAAGTCAAATTAACTTATTTATTTATTACAAGTTGCTACGAGAATAGAATTTTGATTTAGTTCCTAATTTGATTCAAGGAAAAATTAAATTATGATTTCTTGTTGCTATTTTTAACATTTCTTGTTTCTATTTTCAACAATAAAGTTGACTATTAATAATACTTGCAATTTCCCCAAAAAGGTGTAGATAGGATTATTAAATTGGAAAAAGTTGTAGTTTAGTTTCATAATCATACAAATGATATTGATATATTAAATTTTAAATTATAGTGATTTATTTTTTTAATATATGTGTATATGTGTGTTGTAATTTTGTAACTTCTTGAAGTTCGAATTCATAGAAATTGTTATCACCAAAATAGGTCCCTGATTAGGCTGCTGATCAGACTATCTCAGTGTAACTATTTCAAACCAAGCTTTTGGCTGAGGCTTAGCGTCCTCAGCCTGAGAGGGCTCTCTCAAGGTTAATGATATTGATTAATGATAATATAGATGGCTAACTCTATCTTGGTTTTGTGTGTTTGTAGGTTGAAAAGATGAAGGCTTGCTACCATTGGGCTATGGAGTCAACAAGCAAATAAATTTAGTGGCAAGGTTTCTTGACATGAAAGCTGAGACAAATAAGGTTCTTAAACAAAGAAAATTGAGTCAATAACATAGGTCAAAAAAGTCATTCCATTACTAAAGGAAGTCAGAGCATAGGGTTATGAATTCTGAGTAATAGTAATGAAATCTACCGCTGATGGTTCAAAGGTGGTTTGCTCACAAGATTCTGAAAAAACACAGTCATCTCATTACTAAAGGAAGTCAGAGCATAAGGTTATGAGTTCTGAGTAATAGCAATGAGATCTACTTCTCAGCACAATCACTCCATTACTAAAAGAAATCGAAGCACATGGTAGTGAATTTTGAATAATAGCAATGTAATCTAGTGCTGCTGGTTCAAATATAAAACACAGTCATCTTATTGTTAAAGGAAGTCAAAGCATTAGATTATGAATTTTGAGTATTAACAATAAGATCTATTGCAAGTAATTAAAATAACATATACATCAAGAAAGTATTGAACTCTATCAAACTAAGTTTTGTTCAAGAAAACCTTTCTGCATTACTGATTGTATTCCTTCACATAAAGCAGCAGCTGGGCCAAAAATCTCCAACCCTTTGTGCATTACATCTTCTCCAATATATAGAGCTCTTTACATAACTAATATTCCTCCTCCAGCATGAGGGGAATTCGAATTAATCCTACTATGACACCTATTGATACTTAAAACTAACTATTAAATGCAAATGACAACTAACTAGCAGTCCTAGAGACCTAATACAACTAGGAGTGTAACTCCTTATTATGATTACAAAAACCTTATCTAAACATTTAAAGCATTCTTTGACAACTTGCAACCTCAAGAAATCTAATTTGATGAAGCCTCCCACGTTGTCACCTAATTGCTGATGACAAGCTCTAGAAATTAGGGAACATGTTTCCCTGTTTTTAGGTTTAGGATCCTTGAAAATGGCACGTGGGGCAGAGCCTTTATCTTCTCATCCATGATGTATTTTATGAAATTGAAGGTGTTTTTTTTATTCCATGATGTCTAGAACAAAAACCTCTCTTGGTTTTTTAAAAAACTGCTCCATCTGTCCAGAATCTGTCTGTGCAAAACACGTGTAAAACAGGAAAATCTGTTCTCTGAAATTTTGGTTTCAAAGAAAGCTTAGTATCTCCCAACTGATAACACTTATGAAGAAAGTGAGATAGGTTATTGTAGCTGGAGAGTTGATGAAGATAAACCTCCTTCATAATTCCAAAACACCTTTTCCTGTGACCAGAAACTAATCTTGAAAACGACTTCTAAAACCAGAAGATAAAGCTTGACTTTCAGCAGTTTCGTAGCGCAATTTTAACCATACATTTCTCCCACCTCATAACGAATTTGAAGAAACTGAAAGCATTTTTTGTATTTCAGTATGTTAGGAAGAAAAGCCTCTTTCAGTTTTCAAAATTGAGTTCTCAGTTGCTCATGAACCCTTCTGGAAGTTGACTAGTAAAAGCAGAAAACAAAGATTTTTGTGCTGAAACAAGCTGCTTCAGGGGTTTCGTAGCGCACTACGAAAACTCCTAGTTCAGTGATTTCGTAACACAAAATAGGCTTTTTACACTGTCTGTGCTATGAAAACATGGATTCGTAGCTAGTTTCAAAATTTTTTCAAATGGCTAAACACATGACTTTCAAAACATGATATGGGACCAATGATGGGCAAGAACGGAGTGTTGACCCTATTTGACCATACCAACAAGACTCTTTTCTAGATATTAGACTCTAAAACAACCATGGAAAGACAATACCAAGACTAATATCAATCCATTGGAATCAAATGATGTCAAAACACATGGCGAGGCTTTTAGGACATGGAATGAGGCTGTGAAACCTTTTTTTCAGAAAAGAGAATGACATTTATTTAGATGAGATGACTCAAAACGCATAAGACTATGACTAGAAACAAGGCAACCTTTCCAAAGCTTAGAAACAAAAATTTTAGGGTGATAACAGAAATGACAAACATACCATATTATATATTTCAAAGAAACATTGGTTGAACTTGTAGAAATTCCTTGTAGATTCAAACTGCTTATGTAATATTCTAAAAAAAAGACTTGACTCTACTTTAATAATGAGCAGAAACAATTAATCAATCAAGAAGTCATGAAGCATACAAGAGAGAGAATTCAATCAACACATTACACAATGATTTCCTGGGAAAAGCCACAACTAAAACCCTTGCTATCTTTATATTGCATTAGTCAAAAAATATGAGAAGATTACAATGTGTTGCTAAAGCTTGAGCAACCTCTGCACTATCTCTATCTGTCTCATTGCTTCCTAAACAAGCCTTTTCCAAAACTTAACCAATTTTCTACTTTCCCAAGTCCCTATTTCTTTTTCCTTAGGAATTAGCCCCTATTAATTAGGGAAATTCCTTAATTGGAATTGCGTAATTCATCATAGGCCTTCCTCTTACAGCATGCACCACCTATACAATTTGGATGATTATACAACTATTAGTACATTTCCCTTGAACTCCAATCTCAACTGGGTAACTCTCATATCACACATGCATGAGTTATTTATGATTGAATTATCAGTTAACTGGTCGAACACATGAAATAACACCCCACTATTAGACCTCCTACTAGTTCCTCCATCCGTTGGAACTAGTTTAACTAACTTTAACTCAGTTAAATTGAATTAATTAATTACATCTCAAAATAAACTAAACCAGAGCTCCTATAAAGTAGGAAACACTCTACATGACTCAATTTAGACCCTAAAATCAAATTAACTTAACCAACTAAGTCAAATTAACTTAGTTAACTCGTACAAGTTGTCTTGCGATGTGGAATTACAATTTTTCTCCTAATTTAATTCAAGGGAAAATTAAATCAAGATTTTATTGTTGCATTTTAAACACTCCCTCTCAACAAGAAAGGAATTATCAGATACCCCAATATTGCCTCTGTGGAACTCGAATTTTCATCTTGACAGTGCCTTAGGCAATATATCTGCATCTTGTTCCTCTATAGGAATGTACTCTAGCAACATGATTCTCCTCTACACAATCTCGTAGATAGTGATACTAAATGTCGATATGCTTGGACTGATCATGAAAAAATATATTCTCAGAGAGTTTGATATAACTCTGATTGTCACAGTAAATCAGTGTTGGATCCATCTGCTGACCAAATAACCCATCAAGGATCATCCTCATCAAGATAGCCTCACAAGACGCTTGACTAGAAACCATGTACTCTGCTTCTGTTGAACTGAGTGCAACTAATATCTTTTTCTTGTTATACCAGGAAAATGTTGTTGACCCAATATTGAAGATTTCCCTCGATGTGCTCTTCATGTCTGATGGACTCCCTACGAAATATGCATCTGTGAAGCCTTGCTTCATCCCTCTATCCATCTCCGCAAAAGACCAAACTGAGTGGTGCCTCTGAGGTATCTCAACACACGTTTAGCTACCTTCCAATAGAGTTTAGTTGGCTTAAACGTTTCTTAACTAAGTTTCTTAACTACATAACACATGTCTGGTCATGTGTTCACTAAGTATATAAGTGAACCCACATGCTGCTTGTAATAGTAGCCTCCACTACTTCACCTGAAGTAACATCTTCCTTCCTCCAATTCCCTGATAGAGGAGTCTCTACGGGTTTTCTTCTCTCGATGTGGAACTTCTTCAATATCTCATTGGCATACTTTCCTTGAGAGACAAACAATTCACTGTCTATTTTCCATACTTCCATACCAAGGAAATAATGAATGAGCCCCAAGTCCTTCATCTTGAATTCTATTACAAGATCATGTTTGCAACATTTGACCAACTTCTCATCACCTGTTACAATTAAATCATCGACATATAATACTATAATTAATGGAGTCACCAAGGTAGAATGCAGCCTCGAAAACCACTTTGAACTCCTGCTATCTTCAGAAATTCAACCTTAAAATTTCGGGAATGAGTAATCCTCAGACTCCTGGCAGACGCACCAAAATGTTATCAAAAAATCATGTACTGATGGCTGCTAATCAGTTAGACTCTATGTAACTATTTCAGACCAGACTCTTGGCTAAGGATTAGCCTCCCTAACCTGAGAGGGCTCTCTCAAAATAAACTACTGATTTATCTTTAAACACTAAGAGGGATAACTCTTGTAATGAGAACTTAAACAAACATGATGGTTGGAAATACAACATAACATTTCTTCCATTGGGCTCATGGAGTCAAACACCATTTCAGTAAACTATCTACTACTCATTCATGGAAGTCAAGGCATGTAATGTTTAAACACTCAAAACATTTCTCAAATGAACCTCAACTCATAAATATACATAGGAAGTTTGAGCACTAGGTGAATTCAGAGTGATTGTATATCTATAGAGCTGTAAAATATGAAGGATAAGACAAAACCACATACATCTTGAGCATTTGAACAAAGTATGAATCTTGAGAAGAAAAAGTAGTCTTTCTATTACTGTAAAAGTCTTTTACACAGGCCAATATAAACTCTATTTTTTGCATAAACATCCAACCCTCATTACATCAGAGTTTCATCTATATATAGAAAAACATTCTTAACTACTTTGAGCCTCCTCCTCCAGCACGAGGGGAGCTCGATGACTGTCATTAACTACCCCTATCTATTTTTAACAGACTCATTAAACACACTAAGTATTAAGCTGTAATTACAAAGAGTCCTAATCAAACTTAAACTCTAATTCTATGCTCCTCGTAACATGATTCCTTTCTAGATATTCGACAACTGTCTCCTTTAGTTTTGGCCGTGATAGCTGAGATAAGGATGCAAGGAACAAGATTAGCATTGGATGCTGAATGTGCTGATGGTTCATTGATCATAAGAACAAACCCCTGTTTTCTCGGCCCTTGTTTCCCATCATCCTTCGAAAGTTAAGCAATATGTTCCCAACTCTTTAATACCCCAAAATTGATGAGCATCACCATATTCCCAAATATGCTGGAAGCCTTGTTGATTGAACAGTTTTATAAACCCAAATCCTCGTATGCATTTCCAACCAAACCCTAACCACCGATAATAAAGTACCTTTATTAAAGCTATAACATTAAGACAAAATATTTCACCTTTATGGAGAATGCATACTTGTCATTATCTGAATGGCTCTGCTAGCCTTATGTGGTCTCCTTGATGTTCCTTAGGCATTTTCTTCAAAAATTTGCTGACCTCATCATTAAACTGCTCATTTTCCTCAAAAAACAGCTCTTTAGTGAATGTCTCAATATTCTCTGTGACTTTAACAGCTCTGCCACCGGTTTCAAAACTCCTATTTTGCCTTGGATTTATATATTCGTGCTTTCATGCCTTAAAAACAATGAACTTAAGCAAAATTAAGCAAAACTTTGGAACAACACCTGACTTAGAATGTGCAATTTCATTTGGAAGCTAGTTTATTTAGCTGTGCTTTTAATTTTGCAACCTCCTTTTCCATGGCTGCGATTTCAGCTACGACCCTCTCCATCTCAGCCACTTCTTTTTCGATTGCTTCCCACTGGTCCTTTGTAGATGTAGTCTTTGCTTCTTGAGAACTGGTGATTTTTTTATTTGGAACTTTTTCCTTGGTTTCTTTTGTTTCCTCTGTTCTGGATTGTTTTTCCATTTCTCTTGCTTGTTTTCTTGTAAAAGGTTTTTTCTGTATTTTCTCTGCCTCTTCTGTTTTGGGCAGTTGTTCAGCTTCCTCTGTTCTGGGCAACTTTACAGCTACCTCCTCTTCATGCACTTTCTCGGCTTCTTTAATTTGTTTCCTTGTAACTGGCCTTCGTGGTTTGAACACAAATTCTTTACCAGGTTCATCAAACCTTAACCTCTTCGAAGCCTTTGATTTTTTAGTGCTCTCTAGTGATGATTGAGTTAAGTCAATGTGCATTGGCTCAATATGCACTGATTTTGCCTGTTCAAAATCAATAGCCTCAAGCAAATCATTTAAACTAGCCTTCGATATTGGACTTTCTTCAACAGCTACTGATTTTCCCTTCTCCTTTCTTAATTGACTTATGGTCTTTACTCTTGATACCTGTTCAGCCCCACTTGACCCAGGTGCATCTTTCTTGTGCTTGACCTTCTCCTTTGATGATGGTTGAGGTGGCTCTTTGATAACCAATGGCTTCATTGATTCCTTCAATTGGGTCTTGGTCTTCTTTTTATCTTTTATCTCCTTTCTAAGCTCAGCAAGAGTAGGTTCCTCAATTGACTTCTCTCTTTCTCTAACAGGCAATGGGGTGAGGCCTGTCTTACTCTGAAAACCAGCCATAAAAATAAAAGAATCCCAATCCCGACCAATTTTTTGCAGACCATCCAACACTAACAATTTCACTAAACCATGATGAAACAGTGATGTCTCACAGTTCTCCTTCTTCAACTAAATTTTATCACACATCTTGCTGAGGCTACGAAACAAGTAGAATGGGATATCTATAGATGCTTTTCCTGTAAAATGCAGCAACAACTTAAAATGATAGGAGTAAACATTAGTATATCTCCCTTCACATGTTAAATACTTTTGAATACATGTAAGGAGAAGTGCATAGTGTTCCTTTACATAATTCCTTGGCACAGCCTTTGAAAGATCTTCATTCACATAAGGTTCCTTCAAGAATTCCTTGCAGGGGTTCATATCAAATTTGAAGTTTTTAAACCACTCCTGCCCTCCTCTCGGAATTTCAGTCACCCTAGCAATAACCTCTGGAGATACTGGGAATTCTAACATAGACACTTTCGAACCTAAACCTGTAAAATTTAAGGCAAATGCTTTTGTTACCTCAGCATGCCCACCCTGCAGCTTCTCACAAAATGTCCAGCAACCAGCATCCTGAAAAGCTTGTCTTACACCTTCATCTCTTAATGCAAAATCCAATCCCACAGGTTCTGTTCTTTGACATCTTCCAGACCGATGCCCCTTCTTCTCCATTTCGCTTTGAAATCTTTCGCACAGAGAGACACCACCAGCTTCAACTCAAATGGCAAATTCAAATTTTGGAACGCAGGCTCGCTTGCAATCAGGTTCTTTAAGGAAGAAACTCGGGCTCCTTTGCAATTTAACAGTCTTATCATACAAACGGGTCAGTTCATGCATCATTAACAGACATCATAACACTACCATGCATTACAAAACCATTTGAATGATTTTTATGTGCGTGGCTATGAACCTATTGGTGGAATGATGGCTCATAATCGCTTGGAAAGGACGCCAACTGACAATAAACGGACGGACACACTGACTCATCCCCCCAGACATGATATTTTAAGAATCAGTGCTGCAAAATTCCCGAATCCGCGATTTCGTAGCGCAGATAGTTATAAATTATCAAAATGCGCTACGAAATGGTTGGTTACTGACACGCTGCGAAAAAGCTAAAACATCATTGCGCTGCCAAATCAGCCAATAAAACTGCGCTGCGTAAATGCGAAAAGGGCCAGTGACATAAGCAAGATAAGACAGGCCTTATACAATCATGATGGAGGATGACTAACGGTATTTGAAAATGATTTACATCAATATCTTTCTAAAACATGATCCCTAAGTAACAAACATAGGACAACAACCATTTGACCCCCATTTTTGACAATGAAGTTTTTTTTTTTTTTGGACAACATTTATGTACATGTGACTGCAGTTCTAGGTGATAACAGTGTTTACACAAACCTATTTTGAGAAGGAAATGTTAGCAATACTACATCCACTAAAGCAATGGCGGCCTTACCTAATGGGAAGACACTTCAAGGTAAAAACAAATCACGATAGTCTTGAATACTTTTTGGAACAAAGATTATCTTCAAAAGAGTAGAAAAAATGGGTCACAAAGATATTGGGTTATGACTTTGAAATTGTTTACAAAAAATGGAAGCAAAATGTTGTTGCAGATGCACTCTCAAGAAATGATGAGAATGTGGAAGCACTACTTTGTGCCATTTCTATTATCCAACTTGAGTGGATAGCTAAATAAAGGGATGAATGGAAAAATGAAGATGTGTGGACACTCATTCAAAAAATTTGTAGTAAGATCTCAATACATATGATACATTTATTTGGAAAAATGATTCATTATGGTCACAAATATCGTTTATATCTCTATAAGAATTCTCAACTGAAACAAAAGATTCGTGTGAAATTGCACACCTCCCCCTTAGGAGGACACTCAAAATTTTTAAAAACTTACCACAAGGTCAAGAACGAATTTTTTTTGGATGGCCTTAAATCTGATATTCAGAAGTTCGTGGCAAAATGTTTGGTTTGCCAAAAAAGGAAAGTTGAGACAATTAAGACCCCGGATCTATTACAACCTTTAGCCATTCCAAGTTAGCATTGGGAGGAGGTCTCAATGGATTTTATCAGAGGTTTACCCAAGTCTAAAATAAAGAGTGTCATCATGGTGGTAGTTGATAGAATTACCAAGTATGCACATTTTTGTGCATTAACTCATCAATTTAAAGCCAGTACAGTTGCCACTGCATTTATGGAAACCCAAAGATTATTGTAAGTGACAAAGATCCCATTTTCACTGTAAATTTTTGGATGAAATTATTTTCTTGTTTTGGTACTCAATTAGCTCATAGTTCATCTTATCATCCTCAATCTGACGGGCAAACTGAGATGGTGAATAAATGTTTGGAAGGATATCTTTGTTGCTTTATATCCTATAAACAAACACAATGGGTCAAGTGGTTATCTTTGTTTGAATGGTGGTATAATACTTCGTTCCATATTGCAGCAAAAATGACCCCATTTATGGCACTTTATGGATATCATCCACTGTTTATCACAGCATCTTTAAGAGAAAAGTCTAAGGTTCAAGTAGTGGAAGATCACATCGAGCATCAATAACAGGTTATCCAACTCTTAGAGGATACCTCACTCTAGTGCAAAATCGAATGAAACAATAGGCAGATCAACGTCGTAGTGAAATAAGTTTTTACATAGGCGGCTGGGTATTTTAAGGGTACAACCATATAAACAAATTTCCCTCAAGCAAGCTAAGAAGGATAATAAATTATCACTCAAGTATTATGGTCCTTACAAAGTGTTGCAAAAGATTGATACTATAGCATACAAATTGGCATTGCCTGCATCTTTCTGAGTACGCCCAGTTTTCCATGTTTCATGCTTAAAGAAGGTTATCGGTGACAAGCTCCTAGTTTAAACAATATTGTCAAAACTTGACGAAGAATGAAAAATCATATTGCATCCTGAAGCAGTCACGGAAAAAAGAACCCAACAACTACAGAATCGATCAATTTCAGAGTATCTCATTAAGTGGAAGAACTTACCTACTAAAGATTCCAAATGGGGGGATGAGAATTTTATACAGAAGCGTCCATAACTACTCAAGCGTTGAAGACAACACTTTTTTGAAGGAGGGGCATGTTAGGTCCCTATAATACTAGCATAGCCCCCTTATTGTTATTATTAGTGTAGCCCCTCTATTGTTATTGTTGTGCCCATGTCACCCCAATATTGTTATTGGTGTGCCCCATAGAAGCCCATTATTGTTACTGTTGTGCCCTTACATTATTATTTTTATGTAGGGCTTGATTATATTGTGACCCCTTAGACTCTTATATGTACCAAGGAGGTCTTGTTATTTGTATCATCCAATAATTATTCATTTATGTGATGTAAAGGAGGTTGCCCCCTCGAAGAGACTAATTTTCAAGTCGTCGCTCTATCTTTTGTATTGTTTTGTGATCTGGTTGCATAACAATAATAAATATGTGATTGATGATTCCTTAACTAGTTATGAGATAAAATCATTCACAATTAATGTCGGTAAGTTTTTGATAAAGATGAACCATAGAGAACATACTAAGCACAAAATAATGCTGAAAGTGGTGCATGTGATTATGAATTTGAAAGATTATTTTTAGTTATAGTTACAAAATAAAACATTCATGAATGTATGGATGAAAACAAGTAGGGAAATAATGATACTTCATAAACAATTCTCAAATTGTGGGAAGTTAAAATTAACAATAATAGAAGAGAAATAAAATATGAAAATAAATTCACCTCTCATATTTTATCACAAACCACTTCATTATGTTAGTTTTGGATTTCTTGTCAAAGATTTGAAGGGGCATGATTTGACTATTCACAAGTCGATGATAAGATAATTCGTGAAATTCCTTATAAGTGCTAGAGTTGTTATTGAGTTAATCATGTGGAGACAAAATGTTTTGATCTCTATCTCGATCTTCATTGTTGCAAAAGACAAACCATTTTTCAAACAAATGTCAACAAAGAAGGATCCCAAATGACATGTTGGCTATGGTTGGATGAATTCTTGGTGTTGGAAGTTACAAACCAAGATTTTGTGCAAGGTTTATTGTCAAGATTAGACACAAGAAATACATATTTGATGGAAACAATTGCAACAACGAACAAATTTAAGTGGGTTCATCTAGTTTTTTCAAATGATCTAGATGGCGATTTTGGATGTCTTTTTGAGTTGGAGATTAATTTGTTGACTTCATTCTGAGACAATAATCTCTTCCACCTTTAGTGGGGTAGATTGATGTTGAAATGAATGGTTAGTGGTCAATCAAACACCACTTGGTAAAATGAAAGGATTTGTTAAAGATAATACACAAGAAAAACATAGACTTTGCCTTTTAATGGATAAGAGAGAAGATATTGATGATGGTTGTTAGACTTTTAATTTTCAAGTCCATTTGCGATTTTTGAGAATTGACGATTAAAAGGAAGAAAGAGGAAGAAACTTGATATATGGAAAATAAAAAGGAAGAGAGAAAGAGAGCAACAAAAAAGTTATATTTTGGAAGTTTTGTCACTTTCCATATTTTGTGCAACGCTATTGATTGTTGCATTTTTTTCCAACATGGTGATTGATCCAAGATTCAAGCAATCCCACTAGAACACTTGTTTTAGTACTCAATGGTTATTTGGTAGAATTATGTTTCAATATCATATAGTTGGATCATATACAAGATTTGAGACTAGGATGTTGATGGACACAATTGTTTAATTTGTGATGAAGTGTTGTGGACATCTTATTCACTTGGACGATCTTTGGCCCTAATAGAGGACAAATAGATTATCCTCTACTTTTTCTTGGCATAAGATTGGCTTGTTAGGCATTTGCATGGATGTGGGAAACTTGCAACCAGTTCACTTCTCAGAGTTTGTTCTTATCTTGGAGTTCACATTACTAAATATTTACAAAGGCTCAACTTACGTGTTTACACAATAGGATTTTGCAAATAATTTTTTTAGGGGGGTCTTCATTTAGGATTAGACCATGAATTTAATATCGAAGACTTGGAAATTATGTCAATTTATGCATTAGTTCTTGTTGCCTAGTTGGTATAGTTTTGCAGACTTATTATAGAGGGGAGATCATTAGCTCATGGTTATAACAGGTTTTCAGGTATTATTAGCTTTTAAAGTTTTAGACTATGACCTTTCAAAATCCTTATAAGCGAGGTGAGTCTTGGTGTAATAAATGCACTGATTGTTGGTAATATCGAAGTGTGTTATCATGTAATCTATCTCATGCTCAACAATATAATCCAATTCATGGTTTCAACACCAAGTATGATCTAGTTCATTTATGTATCATGGTATCACAGTGAAAGTGAGCCTAAGGTTGCGCATGCAAATAAAATAATTTAATGATCCTACGTAGAGGCACCAAAGGGACTTGATCTTCATCTCCTTCACTTTGTGAACACCATCAGTACAACACAAGGTCCACAATTTTTACCAATATGGAGTTATAATGCCAATCCACTCTAGCCTTTATAATATGTCATGTTCAAGCAACCCTATTTATTAGCTACCAAATGAGCCATGCATCACTTGACTCGTTGTAACAACTTTCTAAGCCACCATAATGTTTTATAGCCATTGTATCAAATAAGAAAAAAGGGTCCCATTGTTCAACAAGATCTAGAAGTTACTGTATCAAGCATTTGAAAGAAGTTTTTCCATTTACCCAGAGCTACCAAGGTAAAGAGTCATTGTTGCCAATTATGCAATTGCTAACTAGACACCATTTGATGGCACTGACCACAATTTGGATTAAGCCATTAAAAGATACATAGTCATCGTCAAAGTTAGCATTGAATTCGAAAACACTACCATGCGAAAAGAGTGTACCCACCATCAATAGCTATAGCAAAATGTCAAATGTGTAAGCTATTAAGAGAAATGGTCAGAAATTGTCATTCAACTATCATATTCATACAACAACCAAGCATACATAAATTGTTGTTCATGTATTTATTTGTGGATTGTTCAAATGGATTTACTTAGATTTTGTTCATGGAAATGATATTAGAAAAATATTATAGATTATATTTGCACACATGGAAAGTAAAAGTTTAGATGTAGCAATCACCTATGTATTTCAATAAATTACTAAAATGGAATAATAGAGATGATAAAACCAAAGCCTTTATTGGTCTTGCCCTTTAAGATTTTAAGTCACATCATATAGATAAGGAAAAGTCATCCAAGGAAATCTAGAATAATTTGAATAAGTTGTTTCAGACAAAAACTATGGTTGTAGAGTGTCTTATGAAGCTTCAATGGTGTCACTATGTCTAACCATATAAGCAATTTGAGATCTTTAATCAAACTAGAAAAAATTCAATGTTATAATGGAGGAAGAGGATGCAAAAACGATCTTGTCAAAGACTTTTCCTTCTAAATACATCGACGTTATTTTTGTTCTCAATGGAATGTCTTCACAAACTCTGGAATCCATGATCATTGCTCCCTTCATTGAAGAAATTAAAACTATTATAAGAGATATAAACAATGAACGTCTACCTAAGATTGCATTATATCGAGATACAATCATAGCACAAGATACAATCATAGCAAATTAGTGAAAGACAATGAGGAGACGAAATGTTATTATTGCAAAAAAGAATGGTTCACACAAATTTCAAGCCAATGCTCTCAAGGGAGAGCTCAAGGACAAATCACGTGTAACTAATGTTGCTATTGATGAGGATCCAGCGAATGCAAACAATGGTGATAACTGTTGGAATATAATCCTAACATCTACATTTATTTTTTAGCCTAAGTATCATTTACTTAGCCACATGCACTAAAAATCATGTTCACACTTGGTTTTTTGTAAACTAGCTCAGTGGACCAACTTTCCCTTGTTTTTTGCCTTTAAAGGCTTAATATTATGGAAATATTGGTCCAACCACTTTCTTAAACCATTAAGACATCTAAGTGCATGTTCACACTTAACCACACCTCATCCACTTGAGTTATTTGAGGATTGGCGCCGCACATGAAGATTCCCCTTAAATCAAGGGATTTAGTCCCCCAGACCATTTTAGCATTTGTAGAATTGAGGCTTCTGTGATCCATCGTATTTGTAAAAAGAGCTTCGGCATAAATCACATAAAAAGATTATTGTCGACGCATTTCGAACTAACCAGTGTGGTTCATCGTTAGCATTTTAGCATGTTTTAAAGTTGCCTTCCTTGGGAAATGCGCCCCTCCTCATGCTTTCCTCATCGTTGATAGTTGGCATAGGTTGTCTTGAGTCATTATTTCTATTTTAGGCCTCCCTTTAGCTTTTCTTAGCATTTTTTAGTTTTTTTACTAGTTTTTTCCTAGTTTTCTAGATTCGACAATTTCTATATAACCACCTCCCTTTGGGATTAGAGGTTTGGTTGATCATGTATTACTATTGTTCATTAATTTAATACATTGATTTTGTGGAGCAAATTATTTCTCTCCTCTCTTGAATATCAACAAATTACTTGTGTTTAATTTAACTAGAATTCTAGATCTATCGAAGTTTCTATAGGAATTCTACATGGTATCAGAGCTAGTTCGAATCTAGTGGATTGCACACGATTTTATTTGCAGGTATAGATCATCAGGAGGCACAACAAGCAACAATGGATCATCTCTCTCAACCCACAAAACTTGTTCTAAATCCTTTCAATTACTTCGAATGGAAGACAGAGATCACTCTGTTCTTCCGAAGCAAGGGCTTTACAGGGTAACAATGGGAACAAAGACTGAACTGACTTCTGCAGTGGAGAAGATCAAGCATTTCAATAAATTAGATGAATCAGTTGGGTTGATATGCCTATCAATTTACAGAGAACTTATCTTTCATGTCAGCGGAGCCACTACTCCCGATGCGGTCTGGACCACATTAGAAGGACTATTCGACAAGCAAGATGAAATGAGAGTGCATCAACTGGAGAATGAATTCATATTCGTCAGTCCAACTCATTTCAGCAACCTACAAGAATACTTCACCAAGTTCAAATCCCTCCTCGTTGAACTTGATGCATGTGGAGTCAAGAAAGAGGAAGATCAACTCATCCTTTCGATTCTCTCGAAATTAGGCCCTGAATATTCAATATTTGTATCGTCTTTTCAAGCATCTAAATTGACTTAGGAAAAATGGAAAATGCCTCCATTGAATGACTTCATTGCAGCATTGACTCAAGAGCAATCTAAGTTAGTCCAAATGGGTGCCATCAAAGAACCAAGCACTTGCGGCCACTGATGCTCCAAAGAGCAGTGGAAGAGACAAGCAAAAGGGGAAGGGTAAATTTAATGAATCGAATAAGGAGAGACCCATACAATTTTCAGAGAGCTCTTCTTTGCCTAAGGGTAAGAAGAAAAAGAAAAGAACACTTTGCAGCCACTATTCCAAAGGTTTTCATCCCGCATAAAATTGCATGAGGAAAACAATCAATGAGATGGCTAAGCAATTGCAGCAGCACAATCTCACCATGCCCGAGAATGCAAAGAAGAAGGATGATAAAAGAACGGGAGATGGGAGAGGGAGAGCACAAGATGGTCATGCTTTAATGGCTGTCACATCCACTCCATCAGCTTGGATCCTTGATTCAGGTGCATCGAACCATATGGTTTCATCAAAAGATGAATTTTCCTCCATCGAAGGAAGCACCATATCCCCAATTTACTTGGGACATGCCACACCCGCAAAGGTGTGCAGAGAAGGAATTGTAGACCTTGAAAGGGGTTGCTTAACAAATGTGCTTCATGTTCCCTTGTTGTCTGCAAATATTCTCTCGATATATCAGATCACTCATTCCAGCTCTGGAAGGAAGGTGGAGTTCACTCCGAACTATGCAATGATTACTGACATTTCTACGGGATCACATCTTGCACATGGAATTGTTGATCACAGTTCTCGTTTGTATTTCTTCTCCCACTTTGTTCCTAAATCTATTAGCACTGTATTTCTGTCACAATCTAATGATATCAACAGGTTATGGCATGAAATATTTAGCCATCTAAATTATAAGTACTTGCATCAACTCTGCAAGGAAAACATGGTAGAAGGATTGCCCACTATTAAATTCACAAGCTGTGTATGTCAAGGATGCATTATTGGCAAGCATCTGGAGCAAAAGTTTGACAAAGGGAAGGCACAAAGAGCTTCTTCACCTCTTGGGCTGATTCACAGTGACATCACGGGCCCATTCCCACAACCTTCAATTAGTAAGACTCGATATGTACTCAGCTTCATAGATGATTTCTCTCGCTTTACTTGGGTATTTTTTTTTAAATTAAAATTGAATGTATTTGAATGCCTTATAGAATTTAAAGCACTTGCTGAGAATGAGTCTAGGTGTAAGATTAAGATACTCTGCACTGATAATGGGGGGGAGTATGTCAACAAAGATGTACAACAACTTTGTATTGATGTAGGAATACAACTACAACACACAGTGCCATATATACCACAACAGAATGGTGTCGCGGAGAGGAAAAACCGGTCATTAAAAAAGATGGCCAATTGTATGCTACAGTCCAAATCATTAGCTCCTAAGCTATGGGCTGAAGCTATTAATTGTGCAGCATACATTCAGAACCGCATTCCTCACAAAGCACTCAAAGACACCATGCCATTTGAATGTTGGACCAGTAAGAAACCGAAAGTGTCACACTTTCGCATTTTTGGTTCATAAGCATGGGCTCACATTCCAACAGATAAGAGGAAGGATTTGGAGTCTCAAAGTGTTGAATGTATCTCTGTTGGATATCCTGACAGTGTCAAAAGATATAGATTGCTGGATTCTCACACTGAAAATTTCCTTGTAGCTTGAAGTGTGAAGTTTGAAGAAGAATCACTGCATGATTTTTCAGCAGAACCTGCCGAGGAACCACTTGTTGCCACTAATGAGTTTGAAACTTCTTCGAGCACTTCAGAGAAGCCATCAGAGAAAGGATACTCACAGGTACATGGCATAGACTACACAGAGACATTTGGACCTATTGCAAAAATGGACTCCATTCGACTAGTTTTAACCATTGTTGCTTCTCGCAGATGGGAAGTTCATCACATGGATGTGAAGAGTGCATTTCTTCATGGAGATCTCAAGGAGGAGATATATATGGAGCAGCCACATGGATACATTCAGAACTCTTCCCTCGTTCGCAGATTAAAGAAATATTTGTATGGCCTAAAACAGGCTCCCATAACCTGGTATGCAAAGATGGATTCTTTTGATGAAAATCTGATCCGAATGTTTATTTGGTGCAACATGATGATTCCCTTTAGCTAATAGTACTTTAGGTAGATGATTCACTGATGATAGGGAACCTTACCTCAAATATCGTTTCGGAAAAATCAGCATTGCACGATCGATTTTCCATAATATATTTGGCACTGTTGCACTACTTTCTTGGTCTTGAAGTTTCTTAGTCTACTTCAGGGATCAACATGGCACAGTCTAAGTATGCATCGGATCTACTTGTTCGCTTTCAGATGACAGAATGCAAGCCAGCAGCATCTCCTTTTTTTTCAGGGATCAGATTTTAGGATATGGGTACTACACCTTTGGTGGACAGTACACTGTATCAACAATTGGTTGGGAGTTTGTTGTTATCTTACTCACACCCGACCTGATATATCTTTTGCAATAGGAGTTTGTCCCAGATATATGCAAGAGCCCCATGAGCTTCACTGGAAAGTTGCAAAGAGAATTCTTAGATATGTGAAAGGTACTTCTAGTTTTGGTATCTTTTATGCTGCAGATTGCCCACTTTCATTGATTGGATACATAGATTCTGATTGGGCTGGCGATGATACATACCGCAACTACACCTCTGATTATGTTTTAAGCTTTGGTTCAGGGCCTTTTTGTTGGTCTAGCAAGAAGCAATCCATGATTGCTTTATCTACAGTCGAGGCAGAGTATAGAGATGCAGTGAATGTAGCTACACAGGTTGTTTGGTTGCAGGGGCTTCTCTCTGAGTTTGGTATTCAGTGTCCACTTCCGACTGTCATATTTTGTGACAATCAGGGGTCCATTTAGATATCGATTGATCCAGTTCAGAGGCAGAGGACAAAGCACATCAAGATTCACATGCATTACATCTGCGAGCTGATCCGTGATCAAGACATATCGCTGCAGTACTGCCCCACTGAGCAGCAGGTTGCAGACATCTTCACCGAGTCTTTCACTGAAAAGAAATTTTCAGAATTGAGAGCTATGATTGGAGTGGTGGAGACAGCGGAATAGGCTCTTCTGGCCACTTAGCCCTTTTTTCCTCTTTTGTGGGGCATGGAGGGGGGGGACGAGTTTCCCACGAGGTTTTCCCTCTTTCTTCATTTTATGAGGATCTTTTATTTATTGTACTTGAGTACCTAAGATGGCATCTTGGCCGAGACTCAGTTTAGATAAGTGAGTTAGGATGAAGGGGGGGTGTTGGAATATAATCTTAACATCTACATTTATTTTTTAGCCTAAGTATCTTTGACTTAGCCACATGCACTAAAAATCATGTTCACACTTGGTTTTTGGTAAACTAGCTCGGTGGACCAACTTTCCCTTGTTTTTTGCCTTTAAAGGCTTAATATTATGGAAATATTGGTCCAACCGCTTTCCTAAACCATTTAGACATCTAAGTGCATGTTCACACCTAACCACACTTCATCCACTTGAGTTATTTAAGGATTGTCGCCCCACATGAAGATTCCCCCTTAAATCAAGGGATTTGGTCCCCCCGACCATTTTAGCATGTTTTAAAGTTGTCTTCCTTGGGAAATGTGCCCCTCCTCATGCTTTCCTCGTGGCTAATAGTTGACATAGGTTGTCTTGAGTCATTGTTGCTGTTTTAGGCCTCCCTTTGGCTTTTCTTAGCCTTTTCTAGTTTTTTACTAGTTTTTCCCTAGTTTTCTAGATTCAGCAATTTCTATATAACCACCTCCCTTTGGGATTAGAGGTTTGGTTGCTCATGTATTACTATTGTTCATTAATTTAATACATTGATTTTATGGAGCAAATTCTCTCTCCTCTCTTGAGTATCGGCAAATTACTTGTGTTTAATTTAACTGGAATTCTAAATCTATCGGAGTTTCTACAGGAATTCTACAATGCAGTAGTCTATAACGCGACTTTTTGAAAGTCTTTCCGGTGGATTTTTCCGGTCAAAATCCGGCAGCAATTCATTGGAATCCCAAGTTTGATAGCTAGTTTCTGCACAATCAATGGCTCCTAGGAGTTTTCCAGGGCGCTGAATCCAAATATGCAGTTAAAAAACCATTTTAACTGTTAAAAATCAAGATTTAACCTCATTTCTTCCGCCCGATTCCGTCACCGGAATCTCCAAAAAGTCGCATTATAGACAACTCCTTCTACAATAACCATGTTGAAGAAATGACATTTTGTACCTTTGAAGATCACACTTAGAACATGGGAATGCATATAACATAGATATAGCTCAACATGGATGGTTCCCTGGATAGTTTGATAATTTGCAAACCTTAGAATTATATCCTTACAAGAGTCATGAGGCAGCAAAATGGAGCACTAAAATGTTGCTCAATATGGATGATTGTCCAACAATTCAATAAACATGTTACTCCGGAGTTTGAAGGAGGCGGAATTCAAGAATTCAACTCGAGGGCTACACCTATACAAGGGTTACAAGGCATCTTGATGGAGCTCTGGCTAGTCTAAACATTGATTTTCAAGGAAGGAAGAAATGTTCAGATAATGTTTTGGTTCTGTTTACTTCTAATATTTTAATTTTCGTCCAATATATATTTGACTTTAGTGAAAGTTATTTTCAATCCTCTAAGTAAGATGGTGTTCGAATATAAAACTTGTGTAATAAATCCACTTTAGTTACTTACACTATAAAGTTTAGGTTTTGTACATTGCTTAAAAAAATAAGACCTCTTAACCTTTTTTAATAAAAAGATAAATCTCAATACTCTAAATACTCTAAATAAAAAATTATTTATAATATCAAAATATATTATTATGTAATCTCTCCTGTGCTCATCGATGTAACACTATATAGAATTTTGATACTAAGTAGAATCTAGATTATTCATATATAATCGACCCATACACAATCACTAAATCTTTCACAATCTTTATGTATTTCAAAAAAATATATAAATCCCATTTCAACTTTTAATCTTATCTCTAATAAAATGTCAAACATGAAAATTACACCCCTATATTTTAATTAGTACTTACTGCCCCCACATTTCGATCTGAATATAACCGAAGTTATACATTAAGCTAGTTCTCGGCGTTCCTTTTATTTATTTGTTCTTTCATACTCTCACAAAACGTATGTAATAACTTTTGGAAACATGCGATTTAGCTATGACTAATTGAAATGAACCATTGCTATTTGTGTTTGTGGGGCAAGGAATAAGGGAAAGTTGAACTTTCTAACAATCCCATCAATAAAATGGATGGAGATATAGCTTGTTGAAAAGCTTGGTTTTTCCTAGGTTATTTTTAGTGCGGGAAATATAGTTAAATGAAAGCCTGATTTGTTGAAAAATGATCCATAAACATCAATAAAAGGTTAAAAACATAGTTAAATGAAAGCCTCATTTGTTGAAAATCTGTAAACATCAATAAAAGGCCCGTAAACATAATTAAATAAAAGCCCTATTTAATTAAAAATCCATAAAAATCAGTAAAAGGTCTAGAATAATAGTTAAATGAAAGCCTCATATGTTGAAAAATCCATAAAATTTGCATGGGACATGAAAAATCAATATGCTTAACATTATCACAATTGCCAATATTTTTTTTGGCCCGTAAATTAGGGAAGGTTTACTAAAAATTATTAAATCATATATATTTTTAAATATTTGGATATGTATGTTGCAAATTTATCAAGAATTGCCGATTCCCATGAAAATAACTGTGCCAAAGATTAATGACATTTACCCTTGAAAATCACATACTCTCATTGAAAAGGTTTACAGGAAACATTAAATCCATGACATTAAATTTAACTTGTTTCACTATTCTGATTTTTCTTTTACTTACAAAAACATGTCAAATTCCATAAGATGTCGTGATCAAACACTTATAAATTATGTAGATACTGAGGAGGGAAGAAGAAGGTGAATGAGAGACAATGAAAGGAAAAAGAATGACTACCTAGAATATTCAACAAGGTAAGAAAAAGTAAAAGAAAACTACGATAAGAAAAGTGAATGAGGGTATGAAAGGAAGAAGAATGGCCATTTAGAAGATTCAATGAGGTAAGAAAAGAAAAGAAACATTAATAAGGAGGGTAACGAAGACATGGTGGATATCACTTTGGGGCTAATTTACAAGAAAGTTCAACAAGGCAATGAAAGGAAGAAAAACGACCATCTAAAGAAAAGTCATAAATGAATTAGGTGATTATGAGGAAGAGTAGTTCCTTCTAAAATATGAGGTAGGCTCATATTAGATAGTCAAACAGAGAGAAATCTCTTTTCTATTATGTAGATTCAATGATAGAAAATCCATTGGAACCATACATAAGGAGAAAAGAGGTCAATGGATTAGAAGATTGGGGAACAAAAATCCATTTTTGTGCATGCATATCCAATGTTAGGAGGGCCTTTGAAAGACCTACACATGCAAGGGAGTTAGATTTAACTACAAATAAATGCATTAGAAGATTGAGGGAAAGAGTAGTTCCTATTATGCCCGAGTGTAGATCAGTTTGTGATAGACTACATTGTTAACGCTCCTGACAACATTGGTGGTTCAAACCTCAACTAGCCCATGTACCATATGTGGGGTTGTGTGGATGCACTTGGAGGTTATAGCAATAGCAGTTGAAATTAACATGAGCCCAACCTAGTCAATTCCACCCATCAAGAAAAAAAGAATAGTAATTCCTTCTAGAGAATGACATAGGTCCATACCAGCCACCCAAAAGGAAAGAAGTCATTTTTCTATTACGTAAATCCAAAGATAAAAATCCATTGGAAGCACTACAAAGTGAGATAATAGTTCAAGTATTGGTGCGGTTTTTGCACCTTGACATAAACATTGATAATATCAAAGGTCAACTAGGTGTTTATCCATACAAAGCCTAGTGCTTCAAATCACAGCCACTACAATGCACAATGTGTTGGAAAATGTAACTATGTTCGTCATTCAATAATGTACTTGAGTCATCATGTAACGTATTTATCAAAAGAATAAAGAAAATATTTATTATTATTATTATTGTGACTTATTAAAGCATGGGTTTCATGCTTGGGTCATCATGTTTTAGGTCAAAGTCCCCATTGAGGACTTCTAGGATTTATTATGAGCATATAGAGTTATTGTACATTTAAAGAGACCCTTCTTGGGCTTTTGAATCATGTAAAAAAAAAATTATTGAGTCAAATATGAATTATGTAACCTCCACACCATGTCGGCCTAAGAGAAGATCAAGTCGGCCTAAGGACCTTATTCGACTCCACAAGAAGCCTATAAAAGGAATCTCATCGAATTCATTTGGAGCATCATTCTCTCACAAATTCAAATTCTCTTTTTACTAGGAAGAAACGCGAAAATCTCTTGTTGTTGGGCAGAGGTGCGAAGTTCCCTTGTCGCTGGAAAAAGGTGCGAAGTCTTGTCGGCAAGCCAAAGTGAATGCAAGTTTGGGGAAGTCTAAGGAGACAACGAAATCGAAATTTTGGTCTCTCTCTCTCTCTCTGTTGTGTGTCCTAGATTGGGAGATCAAAGTCTTCCAAGTTTCACTATTGCCGAAAGTTGTCAGTTGTTGTAAGTCGTTGCATAGTCGAAGTTGTTGGGAAGAGGTCAAAATTTTGGGAGGTTGACTTCGTGTGGAGGGAAGGTCTAGGGTGAAGAGTATCAAAGAATACTATTGAAAAGAAGAATTATCAAGATTGGGTTTTCCCCTCGAGGGAGGTTTTTCCCTAGCATGTCCCTACATCTGGTGTCTATTGTTTTATGTGATGTTGCTTTTGGTAATTGCTTGATGAACTGAAGAAAGAAGATATAAAGAATCATAATAATAAAAAACATCACACGTAATTATCAAAAACAAGAAAACCTTTATTGCCTTTTTTATTTTCTAACACAACGAACCGTTTGATCTTCTCAAACCAAACAAAAATAAGGTTTTCAGCATAGTAGTTATACGGTTATAATCATCACTCAAGCCAGTCAAATAAAAATAATAATCAAACTTCAGTCAGACCTTTAACAAACCAATCCTCTTTAAACACCTCTTTTATATTATCAGTAATTCAAACATCATAGTAAAGAGGTTATAGAAAATGTCACTACTATTAAAATGTCCCATATTCTACTTAATGCCTATAAGAATCAACTGATTACCATACTCCACCACACTCCAATGAAACCAATGGACACAGGACTTCCCGCCATCTTGTCCCAAGTATTCCATCCAAAAGACGAGGGGTCTACATTATGGTTTGAAGATGTGATAATGTCTTCATGGATAATACATAAACCAGTTCTTTGTGGTTGCCATAGACCATCACCACTGCACACAAAGGAAAATTCCCTAACATTCCAATATGAACGAATCACCTTCTTGTTTATGAAGTCATTGAACATTAAATTGTGAGAAACAGAGATTACATGATAAAGAAAATTCATTGCAGCTATTGTTCTTCAATGCTACAAAATCCATGAAAAGTTGTAGCCTCCATGGAAAATGTATCTTTGGATCATACACAAAAGATTAAGCATTTGAGTGGTTATTGAAGTCGAGAATAGACATCATCCTCTGCTAAAAGGAAATCCCAAGAACTTGAAGCTCTTTTAGCCACAAATACAACTAAATAAATTGCAATAATACGTGTTTTTTCCAGCAACAAAATATGCACACATTCAGTAAAGTCTCGTTTCAAGAATGAGCGTGTAATGGCTATACTCGTGTGCCTGCATGGCAAAAAGGGGGACTGAATCTCCTTTCCACAAGTCAATATCCTTTATATCTCTGTTGTAATGCTTGCGAGCTTATACCTTGGGATTGCAGATGAACTTCCAAATCTTTAAATTGCCAGCTGAATCTAGCCGATACACATTTCCCCTTTCTCAGGAATTTCTAGAAAGTTTCCCAATTACTTCCAGATAAATCCAGTAGAGAAAATGTTCTTTACAGAGGCATACATGATCAAAAAAAACTTAAGACACAATTCAACCCTGTACTTGAACTGGATATGGTCAACTGCGTTCAATTTCTAACAGGCAAGAGCAATTCTATGTTAATGGATACTTCTAAAAATAACAGGGCTGCTCCTGTAACAGAATTGAGGCAAGCCAAATGATTACATGCATTTATTTCATGTAGCAAATTATGCTCAACACCCTTCATCATTGAGCACAGATCTATAGTCGTAAATTAATACCCAGTGCAAGATTGAATTTGAGGGGAGATGATGTTCAGCTACTAATTTTTTATCCTCTTGCAAAAAATCTTAATGTCAACATAATCAGAAGGGATATCTTAGAGAACGAAAACCACATCTGAGGATATTGAATGCTGCCTGTTTTCATTCTGCAAAGACGGTAAAATTACTGCTGACAGAATTATAGATCACGATGCCCAAATAAGTTAGTGAATTTCTTGAGTGCCGTGTTAAGTACAGGAATATTCTTATGGGCATCATTCGTTAAACAAGATGCAAGTTTTAACTTGCACTTAGGTAAAACTCAGCTTTTGCACTCAGGATTTGCACCATCCAGGGGCAGCCTGAAGGTCCTGTCATGCTGATAGTGTGGGACCACAAAACTTTTGGTTATTATAATAAAAAAACTGAAAACTTGACCAGCCAGATACAATCAACTTACTCCACCACCTCTCACTGACTGCAATAAACTACGACGAGAGCCCTTGCTGATTAAGTCATGATCCAGGAATACAACAATGACAGTTATGTCATCATGGAAATGTCGCCTAACTCCTCGGTCAATTTTTTTGAGGTCTGAATATCGCATTTCTCGTTTCCTTGCGGCCTCTTGCAGAGCAGCCTTAATTAGTCTCTTGGCACTTCCCTACATAACAATGTATCATCACACACAGAATTTAGTGCTTGGAAGAATTTTTTCTATGATATATTTTCCACAGATGATCCATGAAAAAACTGAATTTCCTGAGATTGGCCATCTGTTCCAAATCAAAAAAGGTAGCATGCTCAATGCTCATTAGAAAGACTATTTGCAGATCAGAAGCAAAGCTAATCTTTGAATATCTTCAAGAAAATTTCCATAGGAAATAAGAAAGAGCAGTAGAAATAAAATCGGAATCATTTGCACCAGAAGGAACATTTAAAATTCCGTATGTAGAAATGATAGATATCCCAAGGTCTCGATGTGACGAAGAAAAGAAAATACTAAGAATTTCAAGATGTTCAGTATAAATACTAACAAATATAAACACAGACAAAACCCATGATCTCTGTTTACATAATCCATACTGAAAGTCATACAGTAAATACTAAGCACCATCATTTCACACAAAAATCAGAAAATCCCTGCAACATAACTTTCCCAAATGCAAATAGTTATCATTGCCGTGTATTCAAAATCATGATTCTTCACTTATCTCTTCCTCTTCTTGCCTCTTTGAACAATAGACAAGTCCAATCCAGAGGCCTTTCTACAAAAGACAATGGCAAGGAACTAACTCTCCATCCAATAGCCATAATTCAAAGGGCATGGCTTTAGAATTGTGCCAACATATAACCAAATTGAAGTACCTTAAACTAGAGGTATGAAAGCGTGAATGCAAATATATATACGGCTCATGCATCCATGAGTTATCCAAACTGAATAACAAAAATGCAAAATTATTAAAATTTTCAAATAGAACTTAGTAGCATTTGTATGAATCTTGAAAATTAGAACCTAAAAGCACTATCTGTTGAAATTCTACAACTGAAAGAAATCAGGTCAAGTAAGAATAACTGACTAGTACTACCCCTATACATCCTGTAATAATTAAGTTACTACCGCTAAAGAACACTAAACTATTTACTACAGACATAACTGAATATTACAATAAAGGTACACAGAACATGGATTTGGAACAGCACCAATCAGTAAGTTCATATTCTTATCTATCAGCTACACAATTGATCAGTAATCACATAGATTTACAAAGAGCACTAAGGTTATCCTTGGTGTCAATGAGTTTAAATCACATAGCCAGTGTTAAAATTGGCAACTAGGGCCAAACTCAACCTTGGACAGCTCATATGATGGAGATGATATTTTCATTGGATTCCTCTTTCCGAGAGGTGCAGGATTGATCTAAAGATCATCTCATTCTGACAAGTAAAAATGGAATTATGAATTTATTTTTTCTATGGACAAATTGTCAAGGTCGGCCAGAAGTCGAACGTAGGCTCATGAAGCCCAACAGACGTGTCTCTTCACCCTCAACGTTGTGCATAAATAGAAGAGTCACTTTCCTCACTTGGACACACATCAACTCACACATCTTTCACTCTCTTCATCTGATTGGGTCATACGAATTTCAGGCAGCCTGTTCTTCTCCACACGTGTGAAGAGTTGACTGGATATTTCCGTTCTCTGCACTGAGTTGCAACCAGCTAGCATTGACCAGCGTTGACCGGGCAGTATTTGACTTCATTTGACTGTGATTTTTGGTGGGGGAATTTCTGTTTGGGCAAGCCGCATATTCTGGCACAAAAACCAAGATTTTCGGGGCAGTTTGACCAGTGTTGACTGCAGAATGACTGCGTTGACCATTTTTGACCAGAATTTTCAGGACCGTTTTGGGCTGATTGGGACGATCTTTGGAGGCCGAGTTGACTGGGTTTGACCAAGATGAATTGGAGGAAAATTTCTGCTGGTTTGACCAGTGTTGACTTTCTGGTTAGGGCATCTTGTTGACTGTAGTTTGACTGGACAGTTTTGACAGTGTTTGGGCAAGCAAATTTTGTATATTGTACTCTCTCTCTCTGCTGAACTTTTGAAGAGTAATAAGAAGATTTGATCAAAGGGTTTTTACCTGGCCTCTGCCAAATATTGTGTCCTCTTGTCTTGGCTTGTCTTCTGCTTATTATCTATGTTCTATCTGCATTTACTATCATGTTAATATGATTGCTACTCTAGAAATTGATATTGGGCTAATAAGAAAAATTGAAGTAAATTGATCTTAAGCATAGAACATAACATTGTTATCTAAAATTAACAGCCAGGGATGTTGATTTGACAATGTAATGATCCCAACATTGTTGGTTTTCAATGTTTGTATAAAACAGTAATCTCAGAGAAATAATGACAGAAATAAGAATAATATGCTAAATTTTTACGTGGTAGAACCTTGACCGTTTATCAGGGAAACCTCCACAAGGCAAGGTATTTTATTAATCAAGAGGAATTTACAATCAGGCTTACACCTCTTCAACTCTCAGGCTTCACCATTACAAGACTATCATTGGTTTCACAAACCAACACAATTAATCTAATGGTTATAACCACCAAGTATTTACCTCAGTAAAATTTGGTTATTACATTTTCTTTTAATTAATTTGTCATCATATTTTAAAAATCTCCACCTCGACAACAATAACATGCGCAAGCCCATTCATCACGTCTTTTGTAAGCCTACAGAAGCCAAATACCACTGCAGCTTCTCTAACAACACTGGATTCTCTTACAACTTCTGAAAATTTTGCTCCAACAATCCACCCAGATAGGTATTCAATGTGTCAGACATGTTATATAAACTGGCTTATTGCAGTCAAGTGATATAGGTGGATATAGCTGTGACTAAAGCTGTTCTTAGTGGAGAACATGTCATATTAAGAAATAAATATCTTACAGCTAATAGCATTGGAAGTTGAATCTTTTGATGAACTTTTGACTGATGGATTACATCATTTGGTTTTAAATAGTCAAATTGAGCATTAATGTCGGATTTATGTTCCTGTAAAATACTCTTGCACATTCACAAGCCTTTTATGGTTTCATGAATTTGAAGTGCAGAAGAAGATATGTGGACTTCAAGAATAAGTGACCTGTAATTGGAGGCTTCTGAAGAGAGAGGGACTTCTGATAAAGATATTATGGTGAAGTTTTCATTTTTATCCTTGAAAGTTGACTTCCTACAAATATGGATTGTTAACCTTAGCTAATTACTCTTTACTACCTAGGCTTGAGTGATTAGAACCATCTAGTTAATATTAGGACAAATGATTGCCTGTATTTATTTGCTGTTTTCTGTTGGAATGCAATGTTTTTATATGTTTGTCAGAATATGACAGCAAACTAATTAAAAAGATGTAAAAACCAAAACTCATCGACATAAATATTTGGTGGTTAGATTAATGGTGTTGGTCTACAAAATCGATGTTAGTTTTGCAACGATGCATGCTTCATTTTATTACTGAAATCCAAGCGTTGAAAAGGTGTAAGCTTGATTGTCAATTTCTCTTGATTAATAAAATACCTAACCTTGCCCATTGGAGGTTTCCTTGATAGACTGTCAGGGTTTTATCATGTAAGATTTTCATGTATTATTCTTATTTCTATCATTATTTCTTTGATATTATTGTTTTATACAGACTCTGAAAACCAACAAATGGTATCAAAGCGTCGAGTTGACACTGGGTCCAAGTTCTGACCAAAGTCTGTTCGAGAAGAGGAGTCTTATGAAGAGGCCGTGCAGGGCCTAGTGCCACATAAAGATAAAGCATGTGGACAGTGAGAGTTTTCAATATAGTCAATCGAGAACGGGGGTTTGATCATAGTCAACCATAGGCCAGAAGGAGTAGAGTCCTTGTGAGAGTTGACGTTGAGGACTCCAAGTCACACAGAGATTGAGCAGTTTGTTCAAGTGAATTTTTTAGGCCATTGCACAATGTAAAACCACAATGGAGAGCAGCAGTCGCCAAAATCTTAAAGTGATTGTAGGCAAGTCGAGTCGCTTAGAAGACAAGCAATGTAGAGGAGAACTGGTGAAGGTCTGTGCACAAGGGAAGTGGCGATTGTCAATCCCACAAACGTGAAGAGTAGTGTAGAGTTGATCCATGCAGAGGAGCCAAACCCGTGCCAACAAAGGAAAACATCAAAGAAGGCTATCACATGTGTGTAGTGCATTTCGAAGTTTGTGCAGTGAAGAAGCTGCTAAGGCCACATTGAGGAGAAAATGTTCATGTTAACGCCAAACTGAGCTGAGAGAATCCAATTGAGGAGGTCAAAGATGGAGCTGCTGTGGTAGTGAAAGAAAAGATTGGCCTTCGAGTGGTAATGTGTGTGTGTATATATATATATATATTAAAAAAAACTGTAGTCTTTTTCTTAAAGGAAGAAATATACAATTGTATACCGCAATTTTTTTCCTTTCTTTCTGAGTGTGGTGAGGGGCCATGAGTTTTTGAAACATTGGGAACTTGGGTACGTGTATCGAGAACGGCTAGAGGTTTCCCCAAAATTTACAGGAAATAGCTATTCGGGAGCGGTAATATTATATAATAAAAAATATATATAAAATAATAATAATAATATAAATTTATATAATAATCAAAATTAATATTGAATCAAAATATTCAAATATTAAAATCCATTTAAATATATAAATAATAAATATATAATCTCTCTTATATATAAATATATTCTCTAGGTGTCTCTCTCCCTGAGTCTCTCCTTTTATATATATAAAATGTCAAGTTCATTATCAGTTCTGTGACATGTTTCTCTAGTTATTCTTAAGAGAAAAAACAACACTAATGTTTAAGCATTCACTGCCCCATATAATATGCACACACAATCTTCTGCAATATATACATAAACAACAACAAAAATACTCATCAACATGACATCCCAGATATCGCCCTTATGTCGAAGTGCCACACGCTCAAGAGATTGCTCCAGTTTCTCAATTAAGGATATCAGTGTTAAGGATATCTTTGGCCTTTCTTGCTGCGAAGGTTTCAACATAGGCTCATGTTTTGTGGTTAGTTCAGCATATTCTCTACAGGCTTTGTATTCCTCAACCCCATGGAACGCCGAAACTCCAAAAAAACAGCCTTCAAAGCTCCCAGAACTTTCCCCAACTCCCATTGCAGCTCCCGCTGAAAAGGTCACGTTCCCATACAGTTCCAAATCTCCCCGGAGTGCGGGAACCATTGGAACAGGTTTCCCACCTCTCGGGAGCGGTTCGAGTGTAACAGATATATATATATATATATATATTTCCTTCTTTTAGAAGTCCAAATTGACATTAAAAAAAAATCAATTTGGAGGAAGATTCTATTAGAGAATAATGGTGAAGGTGACAAATACCAAATTTGAGGTTGAAAAATTTAATGGTGAAAATAGTTTCAAATTATGGGAACTTAAAATACGAGAATTTTTAGTACAACAAGGGTTGCATAAGGCGTTAGATGGCAGGAGGAAGAAACCTACAGTGATGATCGATGAAGAATCAGAAGCCCTAGATGCCATAACCCTCAACACTATTCAGTTATGTCTTGCAGCTGATGTTCTGTTTAACATTATCGGTGAAGCAACAACAACATCCTTAAGGAGCAAGATGAAAGACCTTCATATGACGAATTCCTTGACGAATTAGATTTCTTGAAGAGGCAGCTATACAGTCTAAAAATGGAAGAGGGTACAAAAACTGCAGATCATTTGAATGTGTTTAATACCTTTATTTGCCAGTTGAGTAGCATGGATGACAGATGTTAAACTGGCAGTTACATTGGTGTTCATTGCCTAAATCATGGGATCATTTCATAACCTCCATTAGCTTTAGTACAACTGAGACTCTTGAAATTGATTCTATTGTTGGAGCATTGCTTTTTGAGGAGATGAGGAGAAAATCAAATATTGAAACCTCAACACGAAAAGCAATGGTGGCTAGAGGTCAGTCCAAAGAAAGAGGAGAAAATTTAAGTGGTACATCCAGATCAAGGCAAAAGGAAAAAAGAGCAAACTGAAATGTTGGTACTATAACAAGACAGGGCATATTAACAAGGGTTACTAAAAGAGACAGGAATCTAAGGAAGACTCCAAAAAGGAGGCAAATTCAGTTGAATCAAGGTCAGGTATTATTGATGAAGTATTGTCTATTAGTAATGTTTGACAATCCTATGAAGAATGGTAGTTTGATTGTGGTACTCCTCATCATGTGTCACACAGAAATTGGTTTTCTTCATATGAAGTTGTTGATGGTGGAATTGTTCTTCTTGGAAATAACATCTTTTGTATGACTGTTGATGTTTGATGGTATTATAAGGTCATTAACAGATGTTAGACATGTCCCTATACTAAAGAAGAATTTAATTTTTTGGGGAGCTTTGGATTCTGAAGGTCATAAATTTACAAGTCAAAGTGTAGCACTGAAGGTGTCCAAGTGTGTTTACAAGCTACTACAAGAGGCAACCTTTACAAGCTAGATGGAACTACTCAGATCATTGAAGTAGCAGTGGTATCTGAGGAAGTGATTCAATCCACTCAGTTATGGCATCAATGACTGGGTCGTATGAGCTAGAAAGAACTACAGGTGTTAACAAATCGCAAATTACTTCCAAATTTAAAATATTTGAAATTGAATTTCTGCGAACATTGTATATTTGGAAAGAAATATTGACACATATTTAAAGCAGGTAATCATGTTAGTAGAGGAATTTTTCATTATATTCATTCTTATATTTGGGGGTCATCCCCTCTTGTTTCTTTCTGAGGATTGTCATATTTTGCAATGTTTATAGAATGATTTCTCTAGAAAAGTGTGGGTTTATGTTTTGATAAGGAAAGTTTATGTGTGTAATAAATTTAAACAATTTAGAATTACGGTAGAAAAGAAAATTGGCAAAACAATCAAATGTTTAAAAACAGATAACTGTGGTGAGTTCCCTTCTTTAGAATTCAAAAAGGATTGTAAAGAAGTTGGGATCATAAAATACAAAACCATTGTATATGACCCCTAACATTATGGTGTAGCAGAACGCATAAACAAGACTTTTCTAGAAAGAGCAAGAAGCATGCTCAGCAATGCCAATTTGCAACAAGAGTCGTGGACAAACATAGTCACTACTGCTTGTTATCTTGTAAATCGATCACCATCGGTCACAAAAATTGTAAAATCCCTAAAAGGTTTGGGTGGGTCATCCTTGTGATTATTCAAGTTATTAAAAAATAAAAATTTGACTAAAAACTAAACATACAAAACCAAACAATAAAATTAATATAAAAAAAATATTGGTTGTGAAGCTTACACACATAGTCCTAGGAATCAACGTTTTAAGTTAGACCTTAGATTGAAGAAATATATCTTTGTTGGTTATGATGATGTAACTAAGGAATAAAGAGGGTGGGATCATGTTGCCCACAAAATCATCATTACCAGAGATGTGATATTTGATGAATCTTCTCTAATGTTACCAGACTCGGAATTGGAAATAAATCGGGGAGGCAAAAGAGCGAAGAGTTTTAATCGGATCAGCAATAAATCGAGAAAAATCGGTGAAATTTTATAAATAAAAATATACACATAATGAATTCAAAAAAAACACATTTTTTCATTGATATTCAGTAAATCCATGTCCAAACAATGCATAATATCAATAGATGTCCAAAATATCATGAATGAATAAGTATCTCATATATGTTATGAGTCCAAACATGATCCAAAGTAGAGTCCTAACTACTAACCAATGACTACATAGAACCAGAAGCATCTGCTTCTAAAAGTTTACAAAAAATTGCATACTAATCAGTAAAAAATCAGTAACTAAGAGTCTAAGACTCTTGAGAGTGAGAAGTAGAAGCGATTCCTCCCACTCCTTTGCTTGCTTGATTCTCAAAGTTCTCCAAGTCATGTAGGCTTAAAAGAGGAGCCTCCTCTAATTGGACCCAATCTGCTACATTTGTAGTTTGCAGATCTATCTCTTCAAGGTCGATTGGTGAATGATCCAAACTTGTCATTATCATGAGTCAAGACATTGAAATGTGAATTAAAGTGCAAATCAGATTATGAAACCTTCAAATTCAGGCTCTCACTTGGCATTTGCTTGTTGCTAAGTCGCAAATTGTAATGGACAAATATAAGGTCATTTAAGCGCTTTTGTGTCAATCGGTTGCGCTTCTTAGAATGTATTTTCTCAAACATGCTCCAATTGCGCTCACACCTGAAGCACTGCATGCTTGGTTTAAGATTCGAATGGCGAATATCTTCAAATCTGGCGTATCACTACCGAATTTTTTCCACCAAAGGCCTAACAAGTGGCAAGGGTTCATGTGTAGAAGTACTAAATACTAAATAGTAAAAACTTAAAAAGGCAACAATGTTAGACCTTTCTCGTATAGCACTGGTATAGGCAAATATTTTAGCTAGCACCCTATAATCCTGTAGTTGGGCAAAGACACGGCTTTGAAAATCTGGATCAGGGAAGCAACTTTCAATGCATGTCATAAGTCCTCTGCCAACCTCCCCATCCTCGTTAAATTTGCTCTTATCATAAAAATATTGTGGGTTTAAGAAGAAACGAACAACATGTAAGGGGGAATGCAATTGCCTATCCCAACGTGCATCAATAATGTCCCAAAGAGGCATTTACTTTTCCTCCTCATCCCCATATCTTCTTTTGATGGCCTCCTTTTTGAGATCCATCACCTCATAAATGCAACCCATAGCGGGTTTGTCACCATCAACCATCTTGAAAGTTCAAGCTTTCAAATTTAAAAAAAATATGAAACATTGAAAATAAAAAGAAGCTTGAAATGAAATTTTTAAAATGAAAAAGTTAAAAGACTTGAAGTACGTGAGAACTCTAACAAGGATCTCCGTCATAGCAACAATCTCTTCAGCATCTTTCCAAAAACCATCATTAAACACGAGTGCAACAATTTCAATGCCTTCAAGAGCCTTGGAATGTTTAGATGCCATCCACTTAGGTATGAAGAACATCCTCTTCATATTTATCTTTTGCTCAACCACAAATTACAAAGATATGAAATTTGTTGCAAATCTGGTCACTGCAGGTCAAACAATTTCTTTACCTTGAATGCATTTTCTCATGGTGTTTAGGACAATAGTGTGGTTGTATAGGTATTTGGTTATGGATTTTACCTTCTCCACAACCTCATGTATCCAATGAAGCTTACCAATGTCCTCAAGCATTAAATCTATGCAATGGGCAGCTCAAGATGTCCAAAAAATAGTGGGGTGCCTAATCTCAAAAAGTCTACCAGCAGCCATATAATTAGCTGTATTGTCGGCGACAATTTGTACAACATGTTCTTCGACTTCTTGAACGACTTCCTCCATCATTTCACAAATAAGTTGGGCAATCTTAACCTTGTCTGAGGCATCCACGGATTTGAGAAACATTGTGCCTGATGGACAAGATACAAGGAAATTTATTAAAGTTCTATTCCTTTGAATTGTCCATCCATCACTCATGATGGTGCACCCTGTTTGTACCCATGATGAACGAAACTCAGATAGCACAAGCATGACATCTTCAACACTCTCTAACAACAAATTTGTCCTAAGGCTCTCTGATGAAGGGGCTTTGAGCCCTGTACCTACAACAACTACTACATCAATCATAGCTTGCCAACAAGGACTTTTCACACAATGGAAAGGTGTGTCAGAATAGTACCAAAAGTTAGCAATGGCCTTCATTGCCTGACTATGGATATTTTTTTCCTAACCAGTGGCATCCAAGGTAGGTTGGGAAGCAAGTTTTGTGTGGGGAGAAAAAAAGGTGTTTATGTTTCCACCTCCAATGTTGAATGCAGGAGCATTCATTTGGCCTTGACTTTGACTTGGACTTGGAGGCATGGGTGGGAAACTTGGGAACGAAGGAGGTAATGGAAGAAAAATCATCAACTCCAGGAGTTCCTATTTCTTTATTTTGCTTTGCTTTCTTAGCATTAGGCTGACTCAACATATCAATGGCCAAGGTTGCTTGGTGTTTGACATTTTCGTCAAAGTCTTTGACAAGACCTATATCATGGTTGAGTATCTGTGCAAAGTGGTACTTGAATCTATAAATGCCTCCACTACATTTCGCTTTGCAAAATCTACAAACGAGCTTGGGGTCTTCGGGAATCTTTCGCAATAAGCCCAAGCAAAGTCCTTCTCCCTCGGCATTGTTGTTGTTTTGGACTTGTGTTTAAATTGTGGCTTCTGCTAAGATTTGGAGTCGTGCCTTCTGTTTAATTTGGCTCCTGTAAAAGACAATAAAAATTAAAAATTAAAAAATTGGAGGTAGCTTATAGATTAGGGCGGGTTGGGCAACGTATAAATTGTTGTAAAATACATTGGCACAATGAAACCCCACAACAAAATGCATTAAATTTTCTAATCGTAAATCTATATCAAGAAGGTTGCATTGTAGTTCTGTTTTACCATTTGCATTCCTAGGCAGGCATTAAGATATGGGTTGACCGTTCAGCACATATTTTCTTAAAGCCAAGATGTTCAAAAATAACACTTATATATCAAGTAATAATATGAGTTTAATGCCACATAAATGCAGGTTAAAACCCAGACGCAATGCTCAAAAGTTAGAAAGGGACGCTTCCATTTACACTATATAGAATAAACAACTACAAAACCCTGACCTTCCCACAAAATCGTATAAGTTTCAAATAACAGTTACAACACATGCCTCATCCAACAAGTGTTAAACATAAATTAGAGGGCATAAAAGCGTTTGGCGGTTGGCCTTGAGTTTTGAGTTTGACGGGATTCAAAATTACAATTACAGGATTCATAAAAACGCATTTCAAATTCAAAATTGAGTTTGAGGGGATTCATAAAACATATTTCGGATTTCCTGCAGAGTAAGGCATATGGCAAATATGTTCCCGCAGGCCGCAAGGAACACTTGTTACAACACCCGATAGTGACCAGTGACCACTGACTACATACCGGCAAATATTAACACGGAGGAAGATTACGTAGGCCGCTGAAAATAACTACACCTGTCGCCCGCGCTTCTCGTCGTCTCTAAGAAATCTGCGTATTGTGAGCAGTGGAAAATGAAACTAGGAAGGGTGGCTTTACATTTTAGAATGTGGCAACCCTACATCGAAATCGAAATTGGATCTAATGGCCAAGAAATCATGAAAATCACCAGAATTAGATTTAATTGCGGACTCGCGAGTCAAACTCGCGTTGACCATGAGTGAAACTCAATCAACGCGAGTTTGACTCGCGGAGTTTTGAATCGGGACGTTTGGAGGCCCAAGCGTTTAATACTCGAGATCACTCAGCGATTCCTGTAACACTGTTGTGAACATAGAATTGCTTCTCATCCGAGGATATATGATATTGATTTATTCATTTCATAAAGAAGTTTGGTAAAGAGGCATAAATACAAGAGAAAAAGGGTATAATTGTGAGTTGGCATACTCAAATCGACGAAGAGCACGTGCTAGAAGAAGATGAAGTGGGCTTGTGATGACCCAATTAAATATAGAAATAGACCCAACAATTCGCTGGAAGGATATTACCACCAAATTGCTCATTATCGAGGCGACTATGATACTAAATTACCCATTCAAAAAAGAAGTGTTGGAAGAAACATCATGTATAGGAATCAACTCTAAGTTGCTCATCCCCTAAATGAAAGTGATCATTGAACTACTCGTATGCTCAAAGAGTGTTGCCACCAAACTATTCATCCAATGGAAAACACCATTGCTAACCTACTCATCCAATGGAGGAGGTTTGGAAGATATGTGCTAGCCATATTGGACCTCTATTGTAAGAATAGTGCCATTGATTTGTCCATTTGAAGAAGTGTCGAAAGGAACATCTTGTAAAAGATATGATAATTTTCTTAATGTCCAATGAATGACCACAAAAGGTGGTCATTGGGACTAAACAATACAACCAGTATGAATACAATGTGGGAGTGCAAGTGTAGCCCCTAGAGAATACCAAAAATATCATAAAGAAATGTATGATAGTATTAGCCTCAAAACACATGTATATAACCATGACAAAGGTACAGTGAAACAAAATACTAAGTGAGTTTGTCCAAGACTTGAAAAGTAGACAACTAAAGAGCTTATCAAGAGAGAGAGAGAGAGATTTGAAGATGAAGCCAAGGGGGGCCTAATAAGATTAGTTATAATTGAAATAGAGTAGGAATACCCAATTCCAAATGTTTAAAAGAACTTGAACACAACTAGGAATGTTCAAACCCTAACATAGATACACTTGTGGGAGTATGAGTGAGAAGAAAGCTGAAATATAATATGAGAGCTTGAACACAACTGAGAGAACTCGAATACAACATGTGTGTGGGTGTGTAATCCAATATAGAAGAACCTAAGAGTGCAAATTATATTGTGAGTGGGCATACTCAAATCGACGAAGAGCATGTGCTAGAAGAAGATGAAGTGGGCTTGTGATGACCCAATTAAATATAGAAATAGTCCCAACAATTCGTTGGAAGGATATTACCACCAAGTTGCTCATTATCAAGCCGACTATGATACTAAATTACCCATTCAAAAAAGAAGTGTTGGAAGAAACATCATGTATAGGAATCAACTCTAAGTTGCTCATCCCCTAAATGAAAGTGATCATTGAACTACTTGTATGCTCAAAGAATGTTGCCAGCAAACTATTCATCCAATGGAAAACAACATTGCTAACCTACTCATCCAATGGAGGAGGATTGGAAGATATATGCTAGCCATATTAGACCTCTATTGTAAGAATAGTGCCATTGATTTGTCCATTTGAAGAAGTGTCGAAAGGAACATCTTGTAAAAGATAAGACAATTTTCTTAATATCCAATGAATGACCACCAAAAGGTGGTCATTGGGACTAAACAATACAACTAGTATGGATACAATGTGGGAGTGCAAGTGTAGCCCCTAGAGAATACCAAAAATATCATAAAGAAATGTATGGTAGTATTAGCCTCAAAACACATGTATATAACCATGACAAAGGTACAGTGAAACAAAATACTAAGTGAGTTTGTCCAAGACTTGAAAAGTGGACAACTAAAGAGCTTATCAAGAGAGAGAGAGAGATTTGAAGATGAAGCCAATGACAACAAGGTCCCCTAGGTCTAACGAGGGGGGCCTAATAAGATTAGTTATAATTGAAATAGAGTAGGAATACCCAATTCCAAATGTTTAAAAGAACTTAAACACAACTAGGAATGCTCAAACCCTAACATAGATACACTTGTGGGAGTATGAGTGAGAAGAAAGCTGAAATATAATATGAGATATTGAACACCACTGAGAGAACTCGAATACAACACGTGCGTGGGTGTGTAATCCAATATAGAAGAACCTAAGAGAGTGCAAATTAGAACAAAGGAGTGGGTTTATAAATGCATATGTCTTCGACAAAGGGTGGTTGTGGCTAAAATATAGAATATAGGTAGCTAAAATACAAGTGAGAGATGGTGTGTGGATAAACAATTCAAAAACATGGTTGATTGTAGGCCCAAAAAAGTCAATGTTCCACCAAGGTTCCGAGATGAGGGTGCGAGGATACGCGGGAGCGGCCAATGCAAAAGCTCCCCACCAATTTTTAGGAAACGTGGGGGGGGCATCAGGGTCTTGAAAACTTATAAATATAAAATATAATTTATAAATTGAGTCCACTATGACAATTGGGTTTGAATTGAAATGCTGCAAAGCATGATCATTGATATGAATATCATTATCTAATATCATATAAATTTAAAATTCTAATCTATAATCATACATCATAAATTATGATTAAAGTTTAAACCATATTGATGTTCCACTTCCTACTATGAATAGTGAATATTGACATAAAATTATAGAAGTCAAGTCTGATACATCATACATCAAGAATCAAAATTTTATAGAATTATAAAAGACTAAAGTCAAGTCTGATACATCAAGAGTCAAAATTTTATAGAGTTAGAATAACATAAGAACATCAACATATCAAAAGATAAATGAGCATAATTTTGCTCAAGCCTCAAGGAAATGGCTCACTAGTCTCTGCATCCAGCTGCTACATGAATAAATCAGGATCAACCATATCACCATCTGAATCTAAATCACTAACATTCTCAAACATGCTAAGTGGCACACCAACCAACCCCATCTGTCTCTCATCAAGTCTCTCCTCCATATCTACCTATGCATCATCCTCTAGATCAACATCCCATCGTGTTGCTGGTCCCTTCAAATACTTGGGTGTCTTCCTATGCTCAAGACGTAGGGCACTGTGCACAGCGACTAACTTCTCCACTCTTTTAGAGCTAAGCTTGTTCCTCTTGATAGAGTGGATGAAGCTATATGTGGACCAATTCCTCTCTGCTGCAAAGGAACTAGGAACGTCTTGTGAATGGATTGAGCGGCCAAGGCGAATAATGAATTAAATTTATAAAAAAGCAAATTGAAATCTAAAGTATCAAAACCAATGTTAAATTTTAATTATAAACAAAATTTTGTTTAAAAAAATCAAGCCCCTCGACCACCCACGTCCCCCTCAACCACCCACGTCCCCCTCGACCCCCCACGACCCTGCCCCTCGACCCCCCACGACCCCTCACGACCCCTTTTCGGAAACGACCCCCTAGCACGTCCCCCTGCGTACCCTGTTTTTTGGGAGCGTGGAGGAACGACCCCTTCTCGTCCCCAAGTCCCCGGAGCACGAGGGAGCTAGGAAACTAGACCCTTGGGGGGGGCGAGTCCCCGTGGAACACTGCAAAAAAGTGATGGGGTTAATGATACCCATCCCAACATCGGGTCAACCTCATACACAACATTCTCACAAAAGGAGTAGATATTAAATCATACCTTCCCCCTTTGATCCTAAATGTTTGCCATCAAAAGATAGAACATCCTCCAAACACCACAGTACCAGCACCAACATGGTTTCACACCCTAGTAAAGGCGACTTTTCACCAAAGTCTAGAAAAAGAGACATTGAAGTATGTATGTTTGTCAATCAAAGGAGAAACACAAAGAACACTTAGTTGATGAGACTGAAACTACCACCAAAAATACATGAAAGAGAAACCAATATCACAATGGAGAAAACAATATTTATCTGAAACTTTGAATAATCCTGCATACAGTACATCCAATATGGAAAAATAACCTAGTGTGCAAGACCGGCATACACACAATCAAGCTAATCCACTAAAAGACTCCAAGAATCATCCATACTACATAGAGACATTAATAGGCGGTTCCTATAGACTCGTGAATGGAAACTGCATCAATGAGGTTGAGAGGAGTCCCCCTTTACAAACAAGCACCCATAAGCTTGTTAAGGTCACTATGAATCAATTGCCAAAAGCTAAGGAGTAAGGTACATATCACCAACTATATCATCCAATAGAAGAATACCAAACTCTAGAACACAAAGGATGTCTCCAAATAAGTTGAAGATGATAATAAGAATATCATCTTATGAATTTGATATAGCTAGATTTTCCAAGTAAAACCACCATATGGGTATCAAAAAGAATAGCTCATCTGATCCAACAGAAGGAATTCTACATGAACACCCCAAGAAAACCCATTCAAATAGGCAAAGCAAGCTTTGGAACTATATAATACAAGTTCATCCAAAAACCATAGTACCATAGCCCTTCCGGCACATGCCATTAGTCCATATTCTCACAAATTGACCGAATCAGTCATAATATTCTATTGCCAAACAATTCTCCATATCAAATATGAGATGTGTGTAGTGGTGATGTAAATTAATGATGAAATTACTAAATATGATATATTGTTCATTGAGAATTGTTTAGAGGCATTTCGTCTCACTGTGTATCTCAAAATTGGTTTGGAACTTCTTAAAATGCACCTACAACAGTCTATCATCAAAATGTTTGATAAAGCTCCTCACTGAGCAATTCCATTAAATTCAAAAAATCTCAGTGTTATTTTTGGGTCTTCTCTAAGAAGGGTTATTACAATGGTCTCAGAGCATGTTTCTGGACAGTTGTGGGGTTTGGGGGAAGATTATTGGTGATTAATGAGTGGTGAAGATCATCACTATGTCACTTACAAAAGACACTACAGAACCATGCAACCCACTCCCATCCTTCAGGGAGAAGAGATTCCACAAATAGAAAAAGAAACCCTTAGTAAGGGAAAAGGGGTAGAAGAGTTGCCCAAGAGAGAAAAGCCAGACATGGGGATAAGGAGGCTCAAGCAAATAAAAACTTGCTCAGTGCATTGAATAATTTGGCCAAGGGGCAAAAAGAGATGGTGGACTTGATGAGAGGAATAGAAAACAAGGGAGCTTCCACAGGAAAGGAACCAATAAATGGAGAAGGGTCTAATAGTGCAGAAGCTAGTCATGTGCGTGCTTCCCCTCAAAGCCACTCATGCTCATATATTAAAGCACCTGGATCCAACATGCATCAATTCATACATGAGACAGCAGGGGACTTGACAAAGCAGACGACTCAGGGGATCCCTTATGCCGATTATTTGGGCAAGTATAGAGCATTGGGATGTGAGTTCCATGCTAGTATGAGTTTCATTGACTTCTGCCACCTTCAGTTAAAAAGCAAGCCTAAAATAGTTCAGAAGGCATTAAGGCAAAATAATGAGTTGCAAAATACATTGGAGAAAGTGACCATCCTTTGATTGATGGGTCTTCCAAATGCTCGGCTTGGTCATGGGTACAAAAATTGGACACATATTTCCAATTGCATCAGATGACAGAGGAGGAGGCCACTAAGTTGGCCACATTACACTTGGATGGTGAAGCCCATGAGTAGTGGTACCATGGGCTGGTGATAATGGGTCATAACAGCATCACCTCATACACTGAGTTCACTCAAAGGCTCATTGAGCGGTTTGATAGGAAGGACCTGGAGCCTCATTTTAGAGAGTTGGCTCAGCTCAGACAGACAGGTCGTCCAGAGGCTTACATTTTAAAATTTGAAAGGCTAACAGTTATAGTCACAGATATCTCAAAGGCCAGGTTGGTTATGTTATTTGTGGAGGGGTTGTCGTAACCTCTATGTGGTTGCGTCAAAGGCTTTGAACCCACCGCCCTTCGTGTGGCAATTAACAAGCCTAGGGATATGCAAGAAGTCACTTCTAAGAACAAATTCACTCCCAAGCCTTCATTCAAGAAGAGTAAAGAGGTCAAACCTTTTCAGAAGGAATGGGTCAAGAACCAAAGATGGATGAGCAGACCTAAAAGAAGTTGAGAAAGAAGCAGCTTAGTTTCAACTGCTAGGAGCCTTGGGCACTAGGACATAGGTGTGTAGGAAAGGGCAAGGTGGGCAAGGCCCACTATATTGAAGTGTACTTTGAGAGTGACAACGATGATGGAGATGAGGGGTTGGTGCAGGAACAAGTATAGGAACAGATACATCAGACAGTTGGGGGTGAGACTTCACACGCAGAAGGCAAAGCCCCTATTATTGCATCCATGTTAGGATTTCTCAGGTACGATACTTTCAGATTCATAGGGGTTTTGGCAAGAAACAAGGTGATCGTATTGATTGATGGTGTGGCTTCCCATAACTTCATAGATGCAGCCATGGTTGATAGGAGAAGGATTCCTATAGAGGAGTTCAATCGATTTGTGGTCGCCATACCTAGTGGCCATCAGATGGATTGCACTAGATACATTCCCAAGTTGCAACTAACCATGGGGAACTACACTGTGACTGATGACTTTTTCGTGGTGGATGTGTCGGACATCAATGTGGTGTTAGGAGTTCAGTGACTCTATTACATTGGGAAGTACACTACATATTAGCATGGAGAAAATGTAACTATGTTCGATCTTCATAATTGTTATTGTACTCATATCATTATGTATATCTTATGTATCTATCAAAATAAGAAAGAAAAGTAGAAAGAAAATTATTATTTTTCAATCATGGGTTTCATGCTTCATGTAAGTGGTCATCTAGGCCAAGCATGCATTTCATGCTCCTAGAATTTGTCAAGTCAATAAGAGATGTGTCGTGAGTCGAGAGTATTTGTCCTATGTATAAGACCCTATTGGGCAATTTGTAACAAGAAAGAAGAATTATTTTTGAGTCAAAAGTATTAATATTGATCTCCAAGACCAAGTCAACACTGCAGTCCTAGTCGGCCTAGAAGAGGCTATTCAACCCTTTGAAAAGGGTATAAATACAAGTGACTTCGACCTGATTAGCTCACCTCATCACAAGAAGTTTGATTTGCAATAGAAGAGTGAAATTCAATGAAGAAGCCAAGAAAGTCAAAGGAGAGAGAAATTGAAGCAAGGAAGGAAAATCAAAATTAGGACCTGGTTTCTGGACTATTTTTTCTCCCACATGCAAAATTCTGAGATGTTGCAAGGGGGAAAAGTTGCAGACCTACTACAGGTCTGAAATTTTGATGTTGGGTGCCGAAATTATGAGTTTGCAACAATTCTAGAAGGGTTTGACCCTTGTTGACTTGGTTTGATTTTAACTAGTTGGAAGGGCTTTTGTTGGAGCGTTGACTTGGTGCTTGGAGAAGGTCTTGGTGTAGGGTTTTTGGTCTTGGATTTCTCATTTGAAGTGATTTATATAAGAAGAAAAAAATTGATTGGGTTTTCCCCTAAGAGATGGGTTTCAACCTGGCTGAGAGCCTACATCCGGTGTTCATTGTTTTTGTGATCTTCATTGTTTTATGGTTTTGGTAATTGTTTGATGAAAGAGAACATAATAAGAACAAGAAGAAGAAGTTAATATACTATCACAAGCAATTATCAAGTAAGAGAAATCACCCTAAATGTTGCCATATAGATTTCTCAACATGGTATCAGAGCTAAGGTGAAGGAGGAAGAGGTAGCTTGGAGATCACTCTTAAGGATATAAGAAGAGGACATGTGTTCTAATCATCTTGGAAGGACATAAGAAAGGACACAAGAGAGTCACAAGGAGGAACATAAGGAGGATGCAAGGAGAAGCTCTAAGGAAAGAAGGCTAATCATTCATCTTGAAGGAAGGTTACTAGACTAAGAGGCCCTTGTTTACAAGAAAGCATCTTGAGAAAAGACTTTTGAAGACATCTCAAAACAACTTGAAAGAAGCATCTTGGAAGATCTTTTGAGGACTTTGGAAGACATCACTTGCAAGGTAAAAGGAAGAAAGTTTCTCTCTTTAATTGGAATCTCTTGATTGCAGGTCATTATCTTCAAGGAGGATCTCTCTCTCTCTCTTGAAAGATCTTCTAAGTCTTCGAAGAAAACACAGATCTTGGGACCATCATTGAAGTAAGTTTGAAGAAATATCAAGTGCCTTTGGAGCATCATTAAAGAAGACTTAAGAAGTGACAAGTACCGTGGGACTATCATCAAAGCAAGAAGAATACCTCTCGAAGGCATCAAGGAATATCATCTTCAGGTATCTATTGACAAGCATGGTTGCAGAACAAAGCAAGAATAACACTGAAGAATGGACAAAGTACTTTAAAATTGAAGTAAATATTAATAGAATTCTCATTGAATCCAACAAGGATCATCCACTTCTAGTTATGAAGAAGTATAAAGTTACATATGAAAAGTCTCCAATGTTTGCTACTAAAGGAAAGAAGTAGAAGAAAGGGAGGTTTGGAAAGTTTGAACCTCATCAAAAGAATCAATTTAGAGGAAGGAAAGATATCTCCAAAATGAAATAATTGTCCTAAGAATCCTCAAAATAAAATGAACAATAAGAAACAAGGGATGGAGCTCACACAGCGGTAAAGAGAAAAGAAGTTGAAGGTTGTAGATGCCAAGGATCTCTTTTATTGGTCTCATGACATCATGGATAGAAGTATACGACATTAAAATAGTTTGAATAGACAGTTGCACTGGAAGCAATCATCTAGCAAGAATAGAAGGTTTTGGACCTATTCATGCAGCAACACTTTGGCATCATTAGGATCACAAGAATCCTCTACAAGAATAGAATCATGAAAAGACTTTTCAATATATGAAAGAATCATTATGACATGGTAAGAGCATAAGAAGTTTGCAGGTATAGTTATAGCATGAAGGAAGTCTCATGTTCAAGAAAAGAGGCAGTTCGTTCAAAAGAAGTACACTAGATGGTTGTTTAAAAGAAGAAGAATATGCTTGATAACTTGAACATGAACATGGTATGGATAATTTTGGATAAAGTTTGGAACTCTCCTGGATGGAAGACATGATAGTTAAGCCTAAATATAGTGATCGACATCCGATATAGTCTCTTGAAAGACTGTTGACTAAGGGAATTACTAAAAGATAAGTGCTCTATCTCTCTTCTTATACTATTATTTTATTTAAACTTAGTCCTTTGTTTTTATATAAATTGCTTGACTATATCTTCTCTTTTTATGATCTCCTTGAAAAGGAATGCAAGTATATTCTATAGAGTGTATGTGAAAGAAGAAGTCAAAAATTTGTGCCTAGATTCAAAGGGAGCCTCGAAGGGAGATTTAAATCTTGGAAGAACTTTGAATTTAAAAGAAGCTTTGACTCAGAGGGATCAGTGAAATCTTAAAGTAAAAATCAAAAGGAGGTACGATCATTTAGTTAATAATGCATAGTCTTTACATGTGAGGTATGTTAAGAGTTTTGTAGTTTCTTTATGATAGGTCTAAAAGACAATAAAAGTGTTAGGGTTTGAAGATGGCATAATTGCATGATTAGAAACTAGGGTTTGTAGACTTTACATTTTTGAAGTTTTTTGGTATCTAGGGTTCATAAAACCTAGTTGGGACATGAATTAGAAAACCCTAGAGTAGTGAAAACTACAACCCTTGTTATTTGTTCCATCTTGAAGCCCTAACTCTTAATTTCTAGGGCTTGTCGATCTAGAGTATGTGATAAAAATCCTAATAAGGGTTAGGTCATGAGATATCTAATTTTTGTAACCAAAACCCTAGATGCACACTTTTTGAAGTAATGATAACCCTAGATTAAAAAAATCAAAATCATGCTCTTGCCTTTGTATATTTTGCTTGGTTGTACTTGTTGATGAATATTGCAAGTACATAATAAAGGAAGCAAGATGAGAAGGATGAAAGATCAAATCAAAACACACTCATGCTTGTTGATTGCTTGAAAATGATGAGCATTATGAAAGGAGGGAACTGAATCATGAAGAAAGAATTGATTATGATTGTGCTTGATTGTATGAATATAACAATGATGATCAACATCAAGTATAGTTTTTGGAATAAAAGAAGTTAACCTTGACAACTCCAAGGAAGATAGTACAGCTTGACAACCAGCCGACCAAATGGCACAGCCACAACCACGGTACCCAACAGTTGAACCACGCAAAAAGCACAACAAACCAAGGAAAGATGACCATCCGCCTGTGAATTGAGCTAGTAATCACGCAACATATTAGTTAATTGAGCTGCAGATCACAAGATGGCAGTCGACAATAGGAGAGAAATGGGGTTGTCAAGGACTGTGGTCAACACAAAGGCACAAAGGGTTGGGCCACACCACCATTCGAAGCAAGGTGCCACTACAACGTATCTACTATCGAGCAACAAACAATCGCCAAGGGATGTTGATATCGAGGCAGATCAGGCTGCAAAGATAGAGGCAAATCGTACATCAGGTAAAAGAAGGGAGATGTTCGAGCTAGCCATGTGTTGAGCTGCAATCACACAAGTCATTGCACAAAGTTAATGTGGTTGAAAAGTGCACTAGGCTGATAGCCCGCTAGACAGTAGCAGACTAGGACTGACGACAACACAAGGAATCACGAGAACGGTTAGCCATTTTGTCAAAAGGACGTCAAGCAATTGCAAGTTGCAGAGAGTGGGGTTATACAGTTGCGTGAGGCAGTGGAGACACTGCGTAGAGATCAATATAGGCAGCTGAGTGCAGAAGAAGCCGAACAATGGAAAATAACGGTCAAGTAAGGTGCAAGTGTGTCCGAGAAACACCCACAATTTCCGGACAAGGAGTAAGAAGGCTTCAGACAGCCTCAAGAAGTGCGCAGTAGTTTCAAGCAAACTGCAACAAGCTCGGGCAGCGTGCAAGGGGTGAAAAGCTAATTGTCGGTCAATTTGGCAGGATGACTACAGGGTTACATTACAAGGACAGGTTGGACAGGGAAAGAAACTTCAGCCCATGGAAGGAGCGGATTGTCCTATTATTTGAGGAGCAGAGTTGTGGGATATCATGGCGAAGACTGTCCAAAGTCCCACAAATCCTGCTTAGTTGTCTGAGTTTAGTAAGATGAACGTGAAGGCAAGAAAATAATATTGGACTCCATTAGAGACCATGTTATACCTCATGTGATGGGTAAGAAGTGTTCTTATGAGATGTCGGCATCCTTAACTGAATAGAAGCAAAAGCAACCAAACAGCTTGAGGCAACGCTCAAGTAAGGTGCAAGTGTGTCCGGGAAACACCCGCAATTTTCGGGCAGGAAGCAAGAAGGCTTCGAGCAACCTCAAGAAGTGTGCAGTAGAGACCATGTTATACCTCACGTGATGGGGAAGAAGTGTACCTATGAGATACGAGCATCCTTAACTGAACATAAGCAGAAGCAGAAGTTGAGTGCAGAAGCAGTCGAACAGCTCGAGGCAACGCTCAAGTAAGGTGCAAGTGTGTCCAGGAAACACCCACGATTTTCGGGCAGGGAGCAAGAAGGCTTCGGTCAACCTCGAGAAGTGTGCATTAGAGACCATGTTATACCTCATGTGATGGGGAAGAAATGTGCCTATGAGATGTGGGAATCCTCCACCGAACAGAAGCAGAAGTAGAAGTTGGTGCAAAAGCAATCAAACAGCTCAAGGCAGCGCTCAAGTAATGTGCAAGTGTGTCCGAGAAACACCCGTGATTTTCAAGCAAGGAGCAAGAAGGCTTCGGGCAGCCTCAAGAAGTGTGCAACAATTTCGGGCAGCAAGAAACATGAACGTGAAGGCAAAGAGAATAACCTTGGACTCCATTAGAGACCATGTTATACCTCATGTGATGGGGAAGAAGTGTGCCTATGAGATGTGGGCATCCTTAATCGAACAGAAGCAGAAGCAGCCAAACAACTCGACGCAACACTCAAGTAAGGTGCAAGTGTGTCCGAGAAACACCTGCGATGAACTTACAACTGCCACCTCATTCTATAGTCAAACTGATGAAGACTCCATTTAACTGAATCTCCAACTCTACGCATACTAACTTGATGATTATCCAATAAACTAGAAATAACTCATCCTAACTAAAGTCTAACTCATGAGCTTGCACTCATACTAGGAGAAGCAATTTGAGGTCTTCATTGGTTAAGGCACAAGCCTGAAGACCTTTTCCTGCTTCTTTGCTTGAAAATTTGAAGTTGCCTTTTAGTTCTATTTGTGTTTGACCATAATCTTATTGTTTCATGATGTGCAAGTTATAAGCTCGTTGTTTCATGATGTGCAAGTTATACTTTAGAATATGCAAGACCTCTTATGCTATCTAAAGTTGATCTATAACTTCTTCAACTTTGTAACTGCATGTGAATAAACCTCGTTCTAGACTATGACCACAAACACTAAGAAGGGCTTTATTCCATTCTTGTATCTTGAATCAACTTCTAAATTCATATATTTGTTTGGTAAGGATACCTATATTCTCTAATATTTTTTAGATTGTTGTTGGCCTTGAGATTGTCTCAACTAGAATCCTTTTGGTTCATTAAGTACTCCGTGATGTCATTTAAGGACATCTTGTAACTCTAGAGTCACATACTATGGCTTTCACTTCCATTTTTCCCTCCATTTTTGGTAACTTTTCCATCTAATGTTAGCTAATGATTTGTGAGGTCAAAGGTATGATGATGAACCAATGGAATTGTATTTCTTGTCTACTAAGTTGAACCTAATGAAGAGTTCCTTTAGGTTCATGGCAAAGGTGCCTAATTTTCAAAGACATTGCACTCCCAAGAGCACATTCGCTCCCCTATGGGTATTACCAACAAAATGTTGTTGGCTCACAATCCCCATCACTAACACACACACACACACACACATACTCCAAAGAAAAAATTAATTTAATTCTAAATCAACAAAACATTATAATGTTACCCTAAAAGGCCCATAGAATCAATCAAGAAATTGATTCAAAATTGGCCCACCAAACAAGAAGATGTTGAACAAAATGGTTCATTTTGTCCAAGTCCATCAAGTATACTTCAAATATGTATATCATAAAGGATACAAGATCCATACGCAATAAGATCTAGTGAATAAAAACCCAAATTCTCAACAACAAAATACAAGATAGAAAGAAAGTTGAAAGCTTCTACATCCCTATGGATTGGCTCACATATTATAAGGGCTATGTGGAAGACTGAACTCAAAACATCATGTGCAAAGCATGGCATCGAGATGAGAAATAATAACCAAATGGAGTGAGTTAAAAAGTGGACAAACTCAATCTTTCCAACGAGTCTATTATTTTCCAACAAGGCAAAGTTCTACCCTGATTCACTCATTCTTTTGAAAATAAGACAATTTGCATCTTAAAATAAACTAAAACCCCTAAGGGAAAAGTTCCATAATCAAAGTTCCCATCAATCAGGTGGAACTATAACTTGTAATAAAATTCCTACCATAGTTGAGGAAGAATTTCCACGGAAAAATTGGTTGAGTTTGTCCACTTTTCAACTTATTATAAACAAATTAGCAAACCCTCTCCTAAAGCTTGGCAAAGAACATTCCAAAGGAATGAAGTCAGTCTCCCTTCTACATCTTTGTCGTCCTTCCCTTTTAAGACCTCATAAGATTGACAAAGATGTAGTTGGACCTAGTAAAGAAGTCCAAGCCTTGAGGTGAATGTCACACAATCCGATGAATTCCAAAGCCATAAAATACTTGCTAAGAAATCCATTGAAACCTTACTAGGGTTGTTAGAAAACGGAAAGTGGCAATTATTAATCTTATTTTCCTTAACCCTGATATGTGCTTGTGAATCTTAATTATCTTCTTTATGTTCTTTAGTTAGATCTTTTCATCAAACAATATCAAGAATAGTAACAACAACAATAGGGGACACAGATATTAGCCTCTCATCCAGGGCAAAACCCCTCGAAGGGGAAAACCTAGAAACTCTTCTCTTCTTAGAATCTGCTTCAAATGAGATAAAAAGACCCAAACCCTAGACCAAGTCCTTCTCCTAGTACAAGTCAGCTCTTCTTCAAGTCCTTCCTTGATTCTGCACCAAACTAGTACACACTGCAAATTCGACCTACCAGCTTCGATATTGCTAATCCTACAACTTCGACCCTGCAATTTCGGTCTTGTAGCTTCCAAGGAAACCCTAGATCAGCGTCCTCTTGAGACCTTCCTAGAGCAAGACAGATCCTCCTAAGGTCAATGAGGTCTAGATAGAGTATCCTTCCTTCCAGCTACAAGATGTTAAACTTTGTCCTATTGCAACTCAACCCTGCAATTTCAACCTCTTCCTGTAGCCTAGAAACCTTAGAATTTCGCACATGTGAGAGAGATAGAACCCAAAACAAGATATTTTCGTCCTTTCATCTCCTAGGCCTTCACTCTCCTTCTTCTAGCTTCCCAACTATTGATTGAACTATTTCTTGATAGATAGAACTTGTTGAGTGAGCGAGTGCCAAATGAGGTCGAACTGCTCCTATATATAGCCTTTTCAAGGGGTCAATTTCACTCCTTTAGGCCAACTTGATGTTGCTAGGGTCGGCTTCTATTATTGGGGTTTCCAAGACTTTCTAGACTCACAAATAATTATTTTTCCAATTACATTTTGCCCGGGTTTCGATAATGAGCATGAAACCCATGCTTTAATAATAATAACTTTTTCTTTTCTTTTATTGTTTGTTACATAGGATACATATTGAAATGGGTACAACAATTATGAAGACTGAAACTAGTTACATTTCTCAACAAAGGCTATTCCGAAGATAGCCCCACCTTGTAAAACTTGAGAAAAAAAAATTGTGCCCAAGAGCCTATGACTCCACCACTGCAAGGAAAGTGAGAGTTCTCGTTAATAATTCCAGTCCCTCACTATCCATGTATTTGCTTATAGAGCAAAAACCCAAGCATCTATCCCAATTTGAAGATGTTGCTTCAACATAGAAATTGTTCTGACTATTCACAACTTGGTGCAAGAATTGTTCTTTGCATGGTATGACATGCAACTTCATGTTCTCTACACAAACCTTGCCTCCAAAAGAGCCCTTTGTAATATAAGTCGCAACACTTCGTGTTGAAATTCAAGTGCAAACTAGAATTTCTAATTAAGATAATTACTTGTGACTATTTATATATTTACCATTTACTTCATTCATTAGGTCATCAAGCAATTATACAAATACAAAGCACAAAAAGACAAGAAACACCAAAAATTAGGCCAACGGTTAGGGCAAAACCCACAAGGAGAAAACCCAGCAATCCTTTCATTATAAAATCTTAGTTAACAGGAGAAATCCAAGTCATACACAAACTAACCAATAGATTGATTACCCAAGTGCCAATTCAGCCCTCCTTCAAGCTACAATTGTCCACAACACTATTCATGAAATGCCACATCATCACAAAAAGTAGTGCCACTAGAAGTTCGCATCATCATAGAGAAATTTGACAAAAGAAGCTTGCGTCTTCACAGAGAAATGTTCCACAAGAAACTCACATTATCACAAAGAAATCTGCCACGGGAAGCTTGTGTCTTCACAAAGAAATGTCCCACAAGAAACTTGCATTATCACAAAGAAATCTGCCACAGGAAGCTTGCGTCTTCACAGACAAATGTCCCACAAGAAACTCACATTATCACAGAGAAATCTGCCACAGGAAGCTCGTGTAACCACAAAAGATTGTTACTCAGATATCTTGCATTCCACAAAAGATAAGTGCCTTAGAAATATCTAAATTTGTCCTCCACAAAAGAGATACAAACTGATTGCCAAATGGTGGAGTATAGATGCTAATCTATAGTAGTTTCCATGTCTAAAAAGATGTGTCTCAAGACTGAGCCAACTTGTCATCTGGCGGGCTGACTTGGCAATTGGGATTTGACCAAAAGGTACATAAAAGGATTTTAAATCTCAAATAAATTATTTTTTACTCTTTACAACATTATGAAGACCAAGCCTAGTTACAACTTCAACACTTCGACCCTTGTCCTACTCTACATAACTATGATCTGGGAAGGAATGAAATTTGATGAATATTTAATACTACTTATGCAAGGTCGCCAAGAAATCAACACACAGAGTCAATACCAAGGAAGATTAGATAAAGGCACTAAGTTTCTGCCCTCTCGACATGACCCAAGAAATCGATCTCCAAAGAAAACAAACTCATGGGGAGCTATAACCAATCAAGCTAGTATAGTCTCTAATGATGGCCCAACTATAGATTATTGATCAAAGGAATTGAGGCTTCCCACTCTGAGATGCACTTAAAATGAGAGTTGAAACCCCTTGATCTACCTTAGAGCCCAACGTTCTCTAAACAAATCCATAACTACCTTCACTTATAAGTCTTACCCTTGAAAGCACAATCTTGTGGGATATTCCTTATCTAATGGCAAAACCAACATTTAAATAAATCTTCTCATAATCCAAAACCTAAACGCAATCCACACCATCAAACTTCATTATTTAGGCCATTACTAATATCCATTTGAACCAATTGTATGGGTTCTCTTACACATTTTTTCTTCAATGTTTCCTTACACTTTCACAAAGCTTATGCAATGCCAAAGAATTTCTAATAAAATGATAAATTTCTAGCACCTACTAATGGAAAGAGAGATATAATAATCTAACCAATTGGTCGAAAGTAACAGTTGATCAAACGGGGAAGACCTCTACCGATGGCAAGCAAAGGATTCGATCCCTCGTCGTTCACCCGCATCTGCAAGATAGCTCGGAGCTTCAAGCTTCGACACTTCACACAATGGGGCCAGAATTTAATGTTCAGTGAATCAAATCCCGCGCCGGAAGCGTGGAAAACAAAGCAGGGTCTGCGAATGACACTTTGTCTCCAGGCCGCGGACGTCCTTGTGTAGCAAGCAACTCTTATCGTTCAACACGATTTCTCTTGCAATCACAGTTATTTTCTCGTTGACAACCAGCAAAATGCTCTCAAGCCGGAAACCGGCAAACGACATGCCTTCGCTCTCCCCCAAGGCCTCCCAGACAGAGCCTCTGTCGAAATTTACGATCTCTGGCTGGTATTTATCAATTTCATCATCTCTATCCTTCCATATTATGTTGCATTGGAGAATAGATGCTTTTGTGGTGAGGAGATAGCTAGGGTTCCTAGAATGACCAACGACACTACCGACGCACTGCATCAACCTAACCGACCAGCGAAATACCCTGGCAACAGATCCATTGCCCACAAGACAGTGCGAGAGTGGATCGGGGCCGAGGGGTCTGTTGTGTCCAGGTATTCAACAAGACAGGGGAGTTCCTGCGCAAATGGATGGAAGCCGACTACAGAGGATCCAGTAAAACTTGACGCACTGGCAAGGTTCTTGAAAAACAACCCATACAAACCAAATCCAGAGGAACCATGGCGCGGACATAATACAAAAATCAGTGATGCTTTTGGGTTCACAGAGAAAATGCCCAATCCAACAGATATTGGCTCCAAAAAAGTTGTTTCAAACAATATGGGCGAATATCGGATACAAATCTTCATCAAATTGATAGGGGGCAAACATCACTGCATGCGGCTCAGAAAGGGGCTGAATATTCAAGAGTTAAAGAAAGAAATCCAGATTCAACTGGGAACCCCCACAAAATACCAAAATCTCATATATACAGGACGTTGTCTACAGGATACCCATACACTTCAGGGATATGGTATCAGCAACGATTCAACTATCATTCTTAATCTGAGACTGCGTGGTGGATGCAATGGAGCCAGTTCAAAAAATACAGTTTCCTTTTGCGACGCAGTCAAAGGAAAGGAAAAAATGCAACACAAACCAGCACCAGAGCTACCAAGTCCCTATATTGTGGAACAAAAACTGGAATCCCCAATGCTCCAAGTAACTTTGTCAGAGGTAACTAATCTACACACTGATCTATCCAAAAATGTTGTTATCTGTAGATTTAATGGTTTCTGGCCAAAATCCGATGCTTTGCATCAATGGATCCTCTCCACATGGTCACCTAACTGTGAAATTCACCTATGCTCAAAAGGTTTTTCCATAGTTAGATTCAACACATAACAAGAACATGACAATATTATCAATCAGGGGTGTTGGTTTTGGGGCAATACTGGCCTCTTCACCATCCCCTGGTTTTCTGATTTTGATGCAAATACTATGAAAGTCTCAACAATGCCTGTTTGGGTGAGGCTACATAACCTCCCTCTACACTTATGGCATCACAAAGTTTTAATAGCCATTGGGAATTCCTTGGGGAAATTCCTAAAAATAGATGAAGACAGAGTTATCAAGGGAATTTTCACTTTTGCCAGAATATGTGTAGAAGTGGACCTGAGTCAGGGGCTACCTGATCACATTACATTGAACTATAATAATACACTGAGGACACAACCGCTAGACTATGAGAATACAGCATTCAGAAGCTGCCGCTGCATGCAAACAGGGCATCTCCAATACACCTGCCCACTAGCTAGGAAGGAACCCAAAGGGAATAAGAAACAACAAAAAAAGCCCAAAGGGTGGCAGCATACCGACTGGCGGGAAGAAGAGGACATGCAGACAGAACCTACAGGGAACCAATCAGAACCTGACATACAAATGGGACAGAAATATACATAGGAAGAAAATACCCTAGATACTCATTTGGGGCCAGACAATATGAAACAGCAACAAGAACTTCACCTGGAAGTAAGCGGCATCAAACGAACTCATGGATCTGAAGGATCCGAACCTGACAAAGAACATCCAATAAAAACAATGGAAAACCAACTAGCTATAATTGCACCCACTCCCAACTCTTAAGGTTGGCGAAGGGTGGAGAAAAAGAAGGGCAGAAAAGTATAGGCCAGCTGGAATTTATTCTTTTCTTCTATATTGTAACCTTTGTTTCCTATCATTACAAGGACAAACATCTGCATATGCTTAAGCATCTATAAAATGTAATTTTTTCATATGAATAAAATTACGACTTTTTCCACGGGAAAAAAATCTAACCAAAAGGAGAATATTGTCTCTCCAAACATATAAGGAGTTAAAAGTTAAAACCATCATACCTGAAAAAAGAACAAGCCTTGAAAAGACATAAAGCAATTAACAAGATTGAGGACCTTGTCCTTGTCACCATAGCTCTCAAACCGAAAAGAAAAGCATCCTCTTAAAAGAAGAGACGTGCACATTCCCTTTTGATTCCTTAAACAAAGAGTTGCCCACACACATCACCATCGAATTATAGGCATCTTGCCACAAAAGTAACCTGTGAGAGCTTGTTGCTTGAGCTTTGAGACACCCTCCAAGATCCATGTTTGAGATATAGGCTAAAAAGGAAGCCTATTTCACCTCATACAAACAAGGAAACATCACTTCATGCCCTTAGGTTTTTCCCTCTACTTTGGACTGTAGCAAGCAAAACATTATGAGCTTCTTCTAAAACTTTATTTATATCCTTGATAGTAATTCTCAAAACCCCTGAACCTTGACCACCATCATCTTCCTCAATCTTCACACATATACTCAAGTGTGTGTTTTCCATTTCCTTCTTGTTTTATATCTATCCTTTCTGAAAATTTGTCATATTTATTTCTCTCCCCACAACCATGTCCATTTCAATGCATCTTAGATACACAAGTATGGAAGAGGCAACATAAATAAGTGAAATGAAAATTTCATCAATAGACACAAACATTAACATAAGCAAGGATTGTTATGCAACCAACTCACAAAATAGAAGAAAAGATAGATCAACGACTTGAGAAATAGTCTCTTCAAGGGGAAAACCTTCTTTACATCACATAAATGAACAATTCTTGGATGATTCAAATGATAAGACCTCCTTGGTATATATAGGAGTCTAAGGGGTCACAATATAATCAGAGCCTACATAATAATAATAATGTAAGGGCACAACAATAACAATAGGGGCCTTCACTAACAATAACAATAAGGGGAATACACAAGTATTATAGAGACCTAACATGCTCCTCTCCTTCAAAAAAGTGTTGTCCTCAACGCTTGAGTAGTTTTGGATGTTTCTATATAAAAGTCTCATCCTCCCATGTGGAATCTTCAGCAGGTAAGTTCTACACTTAATGAGATACTCTGAAATTAATCGATTTCGTAGCTATCAAGTTCTAGCTTCCGTGATTGCTTCAGGCTCAAATATGATTTTTCCTTCTTCGTCAAATTCTAGAAACATTGTTTGAACTGGGAGCTTGTCACCAATAACCTTCTTTAAGCATGAAACATGGAAAACTGGGTGTACTCGAGAAGATGCAGACGGTTCCAATTTGTATGTACCAATCTTTTGCAACACCTTGTAAGGACCGTAGTACTTGGGGGATAATTTATTATCCTTCTTAGCTTTCTTGAGGGGCATTTGTTTGTATGGTTGTAGCCGTAAAAATACCCAATCGCCTACATCAAAACTTTTTTCATTGTGATGCATAATCTACCTATTGTTCCAATCCATTATGTGCCAGAGCGAGGTTATCCTTTAGGAGTTAGAGAACTTGTTGTCGATGCTCGATGTGATTTTCCACTGCTTGAACCTTAGAATCTTCTCTTAAAGATGATGTGATGGATGGTGGATGATATCCATAAAGTGCCATAAATGGGGTCATTTTTGCTACAATATGGAAGGAAGTGTTATACCACCATTCAGCTAGAGGTAACCACTTGACCCATTGTATTTGTTTATCAGATACAAAGCAATGAAAATATCCTTCCAAACATTTGTTTGCTATCTCAGTTTTTCTGTCAAATTGAGGATGATAAGATGAGCTATGAGCTAATTGAGTACCAAGACAAGAAAATAATTTTGTCCAAAAATTTCTAGTGAAAATGGGATCTCTGTCACTTACAATAATCTTTGTGTTTCCATGTAGCTTTTGAATTGTTTCCATAAATGCAATAGCAATTGTATTGGCTTTAAAAGGATGACATAATGCGCAAAAGTGTGCATACTTGGTAAGTCTATCAACTACCACCATGATGACACTTTCCTTCAGAGTTGGGTAAACCTGTGATAAAATCCATTGAGACCTCCTCCCAACGCTGACTTGGAATGGCTAAAGGTTGATGTAGGAGGATCATTTGATGGAGTCAGATTCCAGAGAGACAATTGCAGACTAGTGGCAATTAGATGTTGAAAAGCGCAGAGCAAGAGGCTCAATGGCAGAATCAACAACAGTGCAGATTCCCCAGTGGACAATGTAGAGGCTACTAGTAGTCAGAGACTCAGGAGACAGTTGCAGCATAGAGACAGTTGATTCAGAATTTTGGATGCTTCTCAGTTGCAGTAGTTGCAATAGCAACAACAACTTGAGAGGGGGTGTTAGAGGGATGCAGTGCAGATGCAGAGTTGGCAACAGCACAGGGTGTACAGTGTAGTGTATGCAGCAACACAAATGCAGCATGGTTCGGCTACAGTTGATAGCAGATGAATCAGAGTTAGCGTAGTAGTTGGTATCTGCATGGGTTCATACAATGCTTTCTTAAGCATGCACATATGGGACTCTCTCCCATTTACTTCAAAGCCATGAAGTTACTCTATGTACACTTCTTCACTAATGATCCCATTAAGGAAAGTTGTCTTCACATCCATCTAATGTATCCTCCATCCCATAAATGAAGCCAAGGACATAACTATTCTAATAAACATGTACCCAAATACTAAAGCAAATATCTCCTTGTAGCTCATTCCCTCTCTCTAAGAGAACCATGTTGAGAAAAACCTTGCTTTAAACTTGTCAATGCTACCTTTTGTAGCATGCTTGACCTTATAGAGCCACTTGGAATTCACAACTAACTTCCCCTCTAGTTTTAGCACTATGTTTCGAACATCATTCTTCATGATGAAGGTGTATTCTTCCACCATGGCATCTCACCATACCCACTAGTCTGTTGCCTCCACAAAACTAGAAGGATCAAAATATAGAATGCTAGTCATCAATGCCATATAGTCTGGAAACTTCTTCGGAGGTTTGCTCTCTTTGAATGTGCTTCTAGGAGTCTCGACTCTCAATATGCTCCTAAGCATCTCTCAATGTTTGACTAAAGCATTGAGACCTCCTAATTGAAGTAGAATGTTAGATGATCCAAAAATACAATTTTATCATAGGTTATAAAATTAGAATAAAATAATTATTAATTTAAGATATTAAATTAATAATTATTATTCTAGAATGTTTATATTCTGGAACTTTTAGAATTAATATATTGTTGTAACTAGATATGACTCTCCAAATGTGTCATATCTTAGGCTCTATTTTAGGAGATTTGTTAGCTAGTTGGTTTGAATAGCATTTATTGCAAATGGACACTTGTTATTTAATAAGTGATCCATAATTAGAGGTAGTTAGGACATGAAGCTTATAAATAGCTCATTGCAAGAGTGTTTGTGTTGTTCGTGTGTAAACTCTTGTAAAATCAATTATGTAATTGTTTTTTTCTGATTAATAAAATTACGTGTCTGAGGACACTTCTGCCATTATTGTGGTATCAGAGCTCCAGTAATGTTGCAGTGAATGTAAGGAGGAGATTCCAGCTCCACAAGTTTTTGGAAACCTCCATTGAATTGTTCAGCGTATGATTGGTATGGAATTTGTCCAGTTTTTTGTTTTAAAAGAACAAAAATTTTATTATTGATTTTAGATTTGTAAATTCTAAAATCATTTTTATTATCAAAATATGCAAACTCTGTGTGACTTTTCTGCAAATTTCCATAGTAGAAGAAACGGGGCCATTACCGATTTTTTTCCTATTCAAATATCAGCGTGCTACAACTAATTGTTGCAAGCAGTTTTGCGGTTTTAATTTTCATTTTGTTTTGGTTTTATTGCTGTTAAAATGGGGGAGGATTTGGCCAAAGCTCTGCTCTCGCCTCGGCCAAGTACAGAGACATTACAGACATTTCCCAATGAGGCCGTGAATGAAAAGTCGTAAGTAGGCTTTCCTGTGCAAGGGTAACAGCATCCTCTATGCGTATCAACCAGGCCACTGTTGCACGAAGAAAGAATCTCAGAAAAGCCTGCGGAGGAAACAGATCTCAGATCTTGAGAAAACCCTACCACGGACGCAGATCTCAGAAACCGATCCAGTTGAAAACCTTGTATAGATATACAATTAATGCAAAAATGTATTCCCTCAATACAGATCGAAGGATTGGACCATTGGGGGCATTTGCTTAAATGGATGAAACTTGAGGAGTCATATAATTGTGGACCTTGGTTTGGATACGCGGTCTGCCATTATTGTGGTTCTACCTTATCTACGCAGAATGCTTATAACTATAACTAAAAGGATTTGTAGAAGGTTCTAGGTTTTCTGAGGTTCGGTTTGGTAGATGCTAGGATGATCGATTTTTTGACTTTACAGTTTCAATACTCCCATGATTGATTTCGTTTAAATCAGGTTCCATGTGCCCAAGTATGTTCCTAGGTTTTTTATGTCCGGTTTTGCAGGTTTTCTAAGAACATTGCGGTTCAGCTCATGAAAGAGATTGGGACTCACAGGTATGCAAACACGCAGGGTTGGCACATAAAAATATCGGAATGAAAGATCCATACTGTAAACCAAAAACCCCTCGCAGAGATTTCAATGCCATGCATTGAAAGCTGATAATGAAAAGTTAAAAAACCATCCGTTTTTTGAGTGGCAACTACATTTTTATTTCATTTTGTTATACATGTTTTTCGTTGCATATATTCATGTTTCACTGCAATTGGGAGTGGTCGACTCGGAGGTCTGACGGTGCTTTATGCAGTAAGATAGTCAAATAGATGGAATTTGGGAAAATTTGAGAGTCTTGATGCCTTGCAATGTGATAAAGAAAATTTCTCCTTATTTTCATAATCAGTAGACGCCGATAAGGAAATTTCGCGATTTTTCAAGCCATACTCCATTTGAAGGTCCCGTGCAAAGGTTACATGGAAGATACTTTTTCTAGCCAACTATAGTTCCGTTGGGGAATTAGCGCTGTAACAAGGATTTCATTTACATAGTACATGGTTTTTCATTTAAATTTGTGGAAATAGGAATTTGGGGATACACGGTATATATTTTTATGTAATATTATTGGAGTAACAAGGATTTTGTAATATTTGTGGAGGAATAAGGTCATTTGTAATTTTTGGAGTAATAAGGAGATATTTTTTTGTAATTTGTTTTTGGAGAGATAAGTGTGGCATTGTAACTCAAAGTAATTTTACTTTGAGGGGGGGTAATTTTTTTACCAGATTGTGCAAAAGCACCATTGTAAAAAGTCAAATTTTGAAAGTTGCCTTGTAAAAATTTGAGAAATTGACTAGAGCCAAGTGCAAAGCTCAGCCAATTTTCTCTTGTTTTGACGACTATTCGAGGGTCAAGCCAAGCCCCGATAATTCGTTTTTTGCGTCGTGTGTTGTTGTTATGTTGCGCATCTTGAGTTTTTTGGAGCTTGATTCGTAGTGTGAAGTCTTAACACTACAATGTCTAAGTTGATTAATTTGTTTTCTGATTCCGACAAACTTGAAGGCACAAAATCTTATAAAACATGGCATCGTCTCATCGAAAGCACTCTCATTTACAATAAATTATGACAGGGTATATGTGATGGAGATGTTAAGCCGAATAAACCCACCGATGCAACTGCACTAGCAAAATGGGAATCAAGAATGCTAAAGCCTTAGCTCTTATTAATTCTTCTATGAATGATGAAATGTATGTCCATATAGAAAATGCTACAGATGCATGGTCTTCTTTGAAAACTTTTAAAGACCTCTTTGATACTCAGCCTGAATCAAAGAAAGTTGATCTACAATTAAAATTGTTGCAACAAAAATTAACTTAACGCAGTGATGTTCTTGAATATATCTCAAGACTTAAGAATATTAGGCAAGAAATCATTAATGTTGGTTTTCCCGCAATTGATGATAGCTTTATGGTCACAATTGTAATTGCTGGACTTCCTTCTTCCTACACGCATTTTTTGGAGACTCTACAAGTAACTGGGAAATTAGAGAAACTAAAGTTTGATGAACTCTGTGAAATGTTGACTCAACATGATAAAACTTTTGGGAAGAAGAAGAAAGTTGGTGAAGATGTTTTTCTCACAGAGGCCAGCACTAGTAAATCATCAGCAAACAGTTCACGAGGCAGAGGCAGAGGGCATCAGAATCAAGTAGCACATAACATACAAAGTCGAGGTCGAAGCCAAAGCAGAGGAAACAACTTTAAGAGAGGCAACAGCTCAGGAAGGAGTAATTTTCAAGGTAGAGGAAACAACTAAGGAAGAGGCAATTTTCAAGGACAAGGAAACAATAATCAAGGTAGAGGACAATCTCAACATAGAAGTCAACGTAGAGGCAGAGGACCATCTTCAAGAAGAGGAAGAGACTTAAGTCAAATTGTGTGTCGAAGATGTAACAAAGTTGGCCATTATGCTGAAGATTGTCGAACTTCACTTAATAAAATTCCCAAGTTTCAGCAGCATCCAGCGCAATTTGCAAATGATCAAGATGATGATAACTCAAAATATGCTTTTACTTCCTCGCCAGCATCATAACTTTCATCCCATCTTAGAAGTGACTATGAAGATGCCTGGATCTTGGATTTCGGGGCCACTCAGCACATGACTTGTCGACGTGATTTTTTCTGGAATTTTCAAAATTGCCAACTTAATTCCATTTTTCTTGCTGATGATACAAAACATACTCCTTATGGAAAAGGAGCAGTTAACATTTTTCTCCCTGGCATTGGAGAAAAAATGATTTCCAATGTATGGTATGTACCCAGTTTTAAGAAAAAATTGCTCTCTTTAGTCACGATTCGACAAGCAAGACATCAGGGGATTATGGAAGATGGTTTAGTCAAGATTAATTCAGTTAAACAAAGTTTGAAAACTGTCATGACAGGATATGAAGATGGAAAACTGTTACGGATGAAAGGGACAGTTATTCCAAGGCATTCTGATTTTGCAAGGGTAGTGAGTACAGGTATTTCACCTATAAGACTATGGCATGTAAGATATGGACATTTAAATTTTGAGAGTCTTTCTCAATTGCAGAAACAAGGAATGGTTAAAGGACTTCCCACATTCAAAAGGGAAAATGCAAAATGTGAAGCTTGCATTTATGGCAAACAAAGTCGAGAAATTTCTCCAACAAGTTCATGGCGTGCAAACAGGCGGCTACAACTAGTGCACAGTGATGTTTGTGGACCACTACAAACTTCATTTGGTGGTTGCAAATACTTCTTACTATTCATTGATGATTTCAGCAGAATGATTTGGGTTTACTTTTTGAAGAACAAGTCAGAAGCATTTGATAAGTTTAAAATTTTTCGCCAACTTGTTGAAAATTAAGTCAAAGGAAAGATAGGTACTCTCAAGACAGATAATGGGGGAGAATTCACTTCAAATGAATTCAAAACTTATTGCAGTGAAAATGGCATAAGACGACATCTTACTAATGTTTACACTCCACAGCAAAATGTAGTCGAAAGAATGAATCGCACTTTGTTAAGAATGGCGAGATCCATGTTAACATTCAAGAGGTTAAGTCCAACATATTGGGCAGAAGCAATTCATACAGTTGTCTACTTAAGAAACAGATCTCCAACTGCTTCTTTAGATGGAATCACACCTTATGAGGCTTGGTTTGGTTTCAAACCTTGAGTTTTTGGATCAGTATGTTATGCCTTAGTTTCGAAAGAAAAACGAACTAAGCTTGACTCAAGAAGTTTAAAATGCACAATGATTGGCTATTCTGATGAGAAGAAAGGGTATCGTCTTTTGACCAATGGAAAATTTATTGTGAGCAAGGATGTCATTTTTGATGAAACTGAAAGTAAGAGTGCTGAAGAAATTGAAAATCTTCTTCACAAGTTCGAAACTAAGGGAAGTAAAAGAAATGGAAAAATGAAAGTCAACCAACTTCACCAAATTGGTATGAACTTGATTTTCCTTCCTCTGAAGATGAGTCATCCAGTCCATCTACATCAACAACATCCTCTGGGTCTTCTAGCAGTTCATCCGCATCTCCAAGCAGCAGCAATTCTTCTAACAGTGATTCTCCACACTCTTCACCTGAACGACGGACATCAGTTTATATTAATCCTCTTTACAATGATGGAGACTTTACAGAAGCGCAAACAAGTGAGCACCAACTACCAAAATGGGCAGTTCAACTTTTGAAAGATGTAAAGCCTAATAAGCTGAATAAAGCAGTCACCAGAAGGGCACATAGAAGTGAAGGCAATTTTGCCTTGATAGCAAATGATTTTACTGAACCTTCCACATACAAAGAAGCAGTAAAACATAAAGAATGGCAACAAGCTATGGTTGAAGAACATCAGGCAGTAATTGATAACAACACTTGGAAACTTGTTGATTGTCCAGCAAATGTTAAACCCATAGGATGCAAATGGGTTTACAGAATTAAGTATAATCAAAAGGGAGAACTTGAAAAGTATAAAGCACGACTTGTCACAAAAGGTTTTGTGCAGCAGGAAGGCATTGATTATGAGGAAAATTTTGCTCCTACAGTTAAATGGAACACCATCCGATTAACACTTGCATTGGCCGCTCAAAAAGGATGGAAAGTTCATCAAATGAATGTGAAAAGTGCTTTTCTCAACAGGATTAACAGGAGGAAGTGTATATGACCCAACCGCCAGGTTTTGAAGTTGAAGGACAAGAACATAAACTCTGCAAATTGATCAAGGCTTTATATGGATTAAAACAAGCTCCCCGAGCTTGGTATGCAAAGATGGATGAATACCTTAAGAAAGTTGGTTTTCAACGAAGTGAATATGATGATACTTTGTATGTGCGACAACAGGGAAAATATCTGGTCATTCCTGTTATGTATGTAGACGATTTGATCATTACTGGCAACCATGATGATCATATTGCACAGGTGAAAAAGGAGTTACATGCAGGTTTTAAGATGACAGATTTGGGATTACTTCACTACTATCTTGGAGTTGAAGTCTTCCAACGTCCACATCATATTTTCATTTCTCAGAGTAAGTATGCATCAGAGGTTCTTCAGCGATTTGGCATGCAGGATTGCAAGCCCGTTCTCACCCCCATGGAGCAAAACTTGAAACTTTCAAAATTTGAAGGGGGGGAGGTGGACAGTACAACTTATAGACAGTTGATTGGCAGCTTGATTTATTTGACAAATACTGGTCCTGATCTATCTTAAGCAGTTAGTATTCTTTCACGTTTTATGCAGGAACCACGAGACAACCACTGGAATGCAGCCAAAAGAGTTCTTTGATATATCCAAGACACAAAAGATTTTGGTCTTCTTTACACAAAGACTAAATTTTTTTGTACTTGGTGGATATTCCGATGCCGACTTTGCTGGGAGTATTGATGATCGAGCATCAACATCAGGTTATTTAATGAATATGGGGTCAGCAGCAGTATCGTGGAGTTGTAAGAAACAAGCTACAGTGGCCACTTCTTCAGCAGAAGCAGAGTACATTTCAGCATGGGAAGCAGCATGTGAAATTGTTTGGTTGCGCAGAATTTTGCAGGACTTGGGCATTTCTCAGACAGAAGCTACATCATTATTCATTGACAGCCAGTCAGCCATCAAACTTGCCAAGAACCCAATTTTTCATTCAAAGACAACGCATGTGGACACCAAGTATCATCATATCAGATCTCTCATTGCCAAAGATGTCCTCAAGCCAGTTTATTGTCCTTCCGAAGATCAGATCTCCAACATTTTTACGAAACCACTTGGCAGAATAAAATTTACTAAGTTCAAGGATGAACTTGGTATCTGTTGTAATGTATCTTTGGATCATAGGGGGGAATGTTAGATGATCCAAAAATACAATCTTATCATAGGTTATAAAATTAGAATAAAATAATTATTAATTTAAGATATTAAATTAATAATTATTATTCTAGAATGTTTAATTATTTAATGGAGATTTTTAGAATTAGCATATTGTTGTAACTAGATATGACTCTCCAAATGTGTCGTATCTTATGCTCTATTTTAGGAGATTTGTTAGCTAGTTGGTTTGAATAGCATTTATTGTAAACATACACTTGTTATTTAATAAGTGATCCATAATTAGAGGTAGTTAGGACATGGAGCTTATAAATAGCTCATTGCAAGAGTGTTTGTGTTGTTCGGGTGTAAACTCTTGTAAAATCAATTATGTAATTTTTTTTTCTCATTAATAAAATTACGTGTCTGAGGACACTTCTGCCATTATAGAAGGGGCTCCTATCTCCCCCTCTTCACCTAAAAGGTGCTACACTACCTTTGGAAAACACTAGTGACACATCTCAACCTTCGAAGCTACCTACTCTTGATCCTCTATCACTAGAATAGGCTCATGGAACTCCCTAGTTGCAAAGTCTTCCTAAAAATTTACATCCCAGCTCATTCTTGTCTTCCTCTACTCTATAATATGTACCTTATAAGCCTTTGAAGTCTCACTGTAACCAATAAATAAACCCTTCATGCTAGTGGGCTCCAATGTGGTCTTATTCTCTATTAGCATCGACATCATTGTACTCAACAATCCCATTGACCTACTTTTGAGGTTATTTGTTGGGCATTCATATAATTATCTTATCTACTACTACACAGGTATAAACTAGACATCCAAAGATGTGGAATAAACCATTTTTAGCTTCATGCCAGCGAATGCCTCCTTGAGTGTCATGTGGGGACATTGGTTTTGGATATAGACTTATGGGTTGCATGCCTTTGCCCAAAGAAACATCGACAGGTATAGTTTTGATAACATGTCCAAAAGGGTCTTTCATACATGACAATGACTCAATTAACTTATACATCTAATGCTAAGCCCTAGAAGCACTCAATGGGTGCTTGACCTAAAAATAAATCTCCCTTGAGCATGAAACCCATGCCTCAAGAATAACCAAAAAAAAAAGTTTTCATTAAATACATAAAATCATGATTACATGTGTCATTATGTAGACCAAACCTAGTTACATATTTCAACAGATTTAGAGTCCTATAGATCTTTTCTTTGTGATGATGATGTGAGCTTCTCAAGAATGCTTCAAGTGAATAACCCTTCTTTGGATGAGCTAGGGTTTTGAGGTCTTCTTTCTTTGAGATGTGATGATCCTTGAGATGAATGGTCCTTCTTGATGATTGATGCGCTTGTTGATGTTCTTGTGCTTCGGCCCTTGAGTGTCCTTCTTTAAGCTGCCTGTCCTTGTCTTGTCACCTTAGCTCCGATACCATGTTGAGAAATCTAGGGGTAGCTAGATTAGGTGATTTCTCTTACTTTGATAACTACTTGTGATGTACTTTTTCTTAACTTGATTAGCTTCTTCTTTCACTTGATTATTATTAGTATTATCTTCATCAAACAACTACCAACCCATAAAGAACAATAGGACAAAGGACACAAGATATAAGCGATCAACCAAGGCCAAAACCTCTCCAACTAAGAGGAAAACCCGCAAGAATTCTTCTCTTCTTATAGAATCTTCAATTGACGAATTCCATGACCTATGACCCTTAACCAAGACCCTCCAAGACCAAGTCAAACCTTTCTTCCTTGACGAGCTTTCCTTCCAGCAACTTCTACAATTTCAACCTCCCAGTGGATTCTTCTACAACTTCAACCTACACAACAAATTCTCCTACAACTTCAACCTGCCCAGCAAATTCTTCGACAACTTCGACCCAACAGTTTCTTCCTAGCACTTCGACTTGCCCAACAACTTTCCAACACTTTGATTTGCACAACAGCTTTCCAGCACTTTGATCTACCTAGCAACTGTAGATACCCTAGCACGAGAGAGAGAGAGAGAAAGGCCCAAAACTTTGACCTTGTTCTTCTTTTTATTTTTCGTCCTTTTCCAGCTACTTACTTGAGGAGATCAAACTTGCTTGAGATTGTGTCTAAATGAGGTCAAGTTCCTTCTTATTTATAGGCTTTTGAGGGGTACACATTGTTATCTTTAGGCTGACTTGATCTTTGCACTATGATGAGGTCTTGGAGGGTCTTTTGACTTTCTTGTGACTCAAATAAATTTCTTTACAATATGTAACATGCCCAAAAGGGTTTTTCATACACGACAATGACTCAATTGACTTGTAGACTCAATGACAAACCCTAGAAGCACTCAATGGGCACTTGCCCTAAAAATAAATTTCCCTTGAGCATGAAACCCATGCCTCAAGGATAACACTAATAAATTTATTTTTCTCTTTTCATTAAATACATAAAATCATGATTACATATGGCATTATGAAGACCAAACCTAGTTACATATTTCAACACTCCCCACCCCACTTCCTTCCCTATGGTCTCTTCCTCAACAACCCTTCCTTCAAAAAACGAAATAAAAATTTCCTAGGGCATTAAGAAGGAATCAAGTAACATAGAAAAATATATCCAAGATGAGGAAGTCTAGGGGACTATCCTACATATTGTAGCAATGTTTTTATTGCGAAATCCAATGATGGAAATGACCTCTCTCAAAAATCCGTGAAAGGTTGGGTCGCAACAAAATGGGTAAAGGCCCTCAACTACACCCTTAAGACTCATTTAAGCTCCATTAGTTTTGTTATGTTTCTCTTCAAATGGCAATGAAATAGGGACAAAATTAGAGCAAAAGGGCCTCATTTCAACAATACATCTTAAATGCACATTCAAGATTGCACTACGAGTTTTGATCTAGCTTTTGAGAAAATTACCAGTCGAACAATACAAATGAAACTGCCAAATCACCCTTTGAAGTTTTAGTCACAAAATATCCATAAGGCAAATTGGAGATGAAATAGGAATAATCATCACAATCAAGCAATGTATAACCTAGCAATCGCAAAAAATTATGTAGAGATGGATTTAAATGAGGGACTACTAGAAAGCATAAGGTTCAACTATGGTGGCATTAGACACTAGCAAAAAATGGATTTTATCAATGTCCCCTTTCATTGTCATTTCTATTGAGAGATTGGACACCTTAGGTACACTTGACCTAAGAGAATCATGGATGGGAAGAGACTTAAGGAACTTGACGAGGAGAAGAAAACCATTGGTAAGTCCTACAACACTATTCTTTCTAAAGAAGATCCCTCACTAAAAAGGATTACTGAGAAAGCCCCCCTTTTCCCCCAACCATTTCTCCCTTGTCCCATTCTCATCTAAATCTATTAGTACTACTAGAAGCTTTGAGGAATTAGTTCATGCATTTGAAGAAACTTAAGGATGGCCTAGAATGGAATAAATGTATCTTTGATCTTGGGTGACCTCCTTTTATTAATCCCTCCCCTTTTCCAATATGCACCATCTTTGCCCCACCAATAACCTCCCTTCCCTTTGTTACTCCATCTCCTACATAATCTCCCCCCCCCCAACACAATATCAACCTTGACCCCCCTCCCATGGGATATTCCCCAAGAGTTTACAACCCTTCACCTCTCAACCTTTTAAACTCATTCTAAAACTAGCATATCTAGGCATAGGTACTACACTAGATCAAAAGCAAAGAAGATAAAAGGCCACCTCTCAAAATCTCTCCAATGATGTAGATATGGTGTCTTACTAAAATACTAATAAAAATACATAAGACGAAAAATCAAGTACAACAAAGGCAATACCTTAGGTAGATATTGAGGTTCAACAAAGTCAACATCAGAAAATCATTAGGACACTTAGAGCATATGAAAGCCGCAAATAGGGTAGGAAATGATCCTTCTCTCTAGTGACAACAGGGACCTAGGATCAGCCAAAAAACTTAGGCCTCTCTAGAAACTCATCAAACTACATAGGACTAATGTCCTTTTTGTTCAAGAAACAATGATCTTTAATGTTACATGTAAATGCTCCCTTTGAAAAATGTTACCTAATTGGATACTTGAATGGGACAATTATGTTGGCCTATCTAGAGGCTTAGTCATGGCTCAAAGGAAATCCATTGACCTCATCAGTTGTGTAACATCCCCAAACTGCATGTATGTCATCCTCTTCTTAGAAGATCTCAATATTAACCTCAACTTTCTAAATATCTATGCACCCCTCAATAGGCATGATTTTTGGTCTAAAGTCTTTTAGGATCCCCTAAACTCATTCTTGAGGGAGATTTAAACTTCATTCTATCTAGAAAGAAAAATGTCTAATGCACAGAATTGTCCATTGATGGACTACTTCCTTTTTTTTAACAAGTTGATTTTGAGCCTTCTTCCCCCATTGCAACATGGACCAACAATAGATCAAAGAAGGTTCACTGCGGGAAGCACCTCGATAGATTTTTTGTCAAAGAATCCTCATTAGATCAAATACAAGAATACAAATTGGGGGTGTTCATTAATGGTGGTTCTAATCATTGCACCATCATTTTGGAGCTTGATAAAGGCAAAGGAAAAAAAACCCTTGCCATTTGATTCAATGCTCATTGGCTTACCCATCCCAACTAGTTCAACTAATCTCTTCCTCTTGGACTCCTCTCTCAATATCCCAAGAAGAAATTAAGACTCAATTTCAAAGGAACCTAATCTCCATCGAAGGCATATCAAAGAAATAGTGCTCACAACACTTTGGGTATGCCTCCTCAAGGCTCAGAATGGCAGAGTAGCCAATATTCTACCTCAAAGAACAATTCTGCCTTAGATTCCCCTCACCTAAATGCATTCAAGAGATAATAGAGCTAGACAATGAGTGCAATACCCTACTCCATGATGAAGAAGCTTGTTGGCAAATGAAAAGTAGGGTTATATGGCTCCAAGAGAGATCCCAAAACACCACTTTCTTTCTTAAGCAAGTAGAAACCTAAAATGCATAAAATTTGGTTTGGAGGATTACAAATAACAAAGGGATTCACTATGAAAATTTTGCCTCTAGTGTTGTAGGGGTATCACATTCTAGAAAACTATACTCACAATCCCCCCTTCTTAGAGAGACCCTCAAAAGCATTCTATCAATGGTCACTGCTTTCCCATCGAGGGTGGATGAAGACACAAGCAAAGCTCTCATGGAACTAAATCTCATGCCCAAACACAAACAAATCATCCACAAATGCAACACAACAAATCTGATCAAATAGGTTCCCATTGAATTCTTCAAAGGTCTTTCACACCTCATCATTCTCGATCTGATCTTTCAACTCTACTATCCTTGCAACCATTTATAAGGTATATAATCCATAGTACATGCCATTTTGATCATTTTCAACCCATCTCTTTATGCAATAGCATATAAAAGATTATCTCTAGCACCAGTGCTACTCACCTTAAACCCTCCCTATCTAAGAGAATCCAAACAAAATAGGATCATGCTTCAAGCTTTTGACTCTACTTTTTTTGCAACCACGTTGAAGGTAAATAATCCATTATTTTGATCCTTTTCATCCCATCTCTTTATGCAGTAGCATATACAAGATTATCTCTAGTATTAAATTCGCATCCAAATGACACACTTGATAGTTGTAGATGACCTAGTATTTGGAAATGGTTACATTTTTCAAGCCAAATAATATGCAAAAATCCCTGATCTTTTCTATTTAGCAACAACAATGGATATAAATAAAGCAAAATCCCTTATTTGTTTCAACCGCATTCCCTGATCTCGTATTCCCATGATACACAAGCTTCTTCCCTTCTCTTTGTGAGGTTTCAAGGATAATCTTTCATACCTAGGATTCCATATAAAACCTAACAACTACAAAATTCAAGATTGGACTTGGATCCTTAACAAAGTGAAGTCTAGAATCTCCTACTAGACCCATAGATGGATTTCTAGAGCTAGACAAACCGTATTAATAAAGAGTGTGTTATATGTTGCCCTAGTCTATGGGCTCTCCTTAGCCTCCCCTCCAAAGCATATCCTCACAAAGCTCAAACATATATATTTCTCTTACCTCTAGAAAAGAAGCAAAGGAGGAATGCCCTTAGTTACTTAGGAAGCCATACATCAACCAATAGATCTAGGAGGTTGGGGAATTAAACATATAGGGACATTTGTTACAACACTAGCTGCTAAGGAGATTTCAAGACTAACTAATAACAAGGGCTTGTGGCAAGAGGTACACCTCAACAATAAATTGTCTCTACAAGTTGATGAAATAAATCAAGGATCCAAACAAGTCTCACCAAGGAGGCTCCAACTTCTAAAAATCCATTACAAAAGCAACTCATCTCATTAGGCACCTTTGTTGGAGCATAGGGGATGGAACAAAGGTAAAAATGACCTTGGACAAATGAGCAAGCCAGTGATATTAAAACATGACTGGATCTAGCAAAAATGGCCTGTTTGACCAGTTCCAAGGTCGTACTAGTCCAGTTCGAGGAATAGAACCATATCCACATTAGGGCCCATGCAAACTGAATATGATGGTTTTCTTTTTATATTTAAAATTTCCAACAAAAAAAACAAACAAAAACAAACCTCAACAGTTTCGTTTGAATTTTATAAGAAAACTCACCTAGCCAATTAAATCTGCCATCGAATCCACCATTATACTTGAGATTTGACAATATTTTAAAATTTTAAAATAATTACTGAATGTGATGACTAAGATAATTGCATTGGCTGACTTGCAGCAAACAAAACGGCATCAATTAACCTTCATTTCCAATCAAATATTAGGAAACACATACCAGTTAGTATTTTTTTACTTTGGAAAATGAGTGCTACAAAAGACCACATCAAAAAGGGCCTTACTAGACACATAAACCTAATTGTAATAGAAAAAAGCCCTTGATCTTTGATTTTCACCTTTGAAGATGCAACAAGAAAAGTTTAATCAAAGGTGCATATGGTTTCATGTCATATTTAAAAATTCACCGAAGATACATTGCAGGTAAGTCACACCACTTCAAATAGGTGAATGGTATTTGATCCTAAGTTAATGCAGTACTCGCTCAAATTACTTGATGAGAGATGATGCAATGAATTCAAGGAGTGCAAGGAATGATGATGAACTACATTTATATATTCATGGTGAGACCCAATTGCAACCTGACAAAAATATCATAGAAAGCATGGATCATGATGCTTGATACCACATCCATAAGCAGAGTATTGAGGAAAATATCGAGTGACAGCCAATGATGTTGATGGACTATGTTCCTATATCCAATCCAACACTTTATGGCATGACAAAAATATCATAAAAAGCAGGGATCATGATGCTTGACACCACATCCAAAACCAGAAAACTGATGAAAAAGTCAAGAAACGGCCAAAGTAAAAGCTCACGAACACCAATTCCAAAATGTGCAAGTAACTCTGCTCAAGCCTGCAATTTGGAATGTGACCTGGATGCAAGTTTCATGAAAATGCATTGTTGTTATAGATCTCTTTCTTACAGCTAAGGTCAGCCAAATTAGGAGCTGGTGAGTCAAATAACATAGGGGTTGTACAAGTAGCTGTGCTTGATTTGGAAGGATATTCATTTATTAATTGAAATGTTTTATGGTCGCCTTCTTAAGTCAACATTACGCAGCTTATCTCACTATCTTAAGTGGCATCAGTGACCAGATTATGTTTTTAATCTTACATAATACATATAGTTGGCATAAATTCAAATCTGGGGACAAACTTAATCAGCAAACAAAGCAGCAAACTGTAACTCTTCAAAGCTAAACTTGAGCTAAAAGAAGCAGAGCATTGAGGAAAATGTCAGGCAATAGTCAATGTTTTCAAAGCTCACAAACACCAAATCCAAAATTTGGAAGTATCTCTGTTCAGAACTTCAGCATGGAATGTACCCTGAAGAGGAGATGCAAATTCGATGACAAGTAAATTAGAAGCAGCGCTCAAGCGAGAGTTACAATGTCCATGAACTCCACTTTAAGTGCCCTTCTAAATAGTATTGCATATGTACTTATGATGCTTGTCATAATTTGATGCGTCTTCATGAACCAGTTTATGGTTTTTGATCTAATTTAACATGTCATTTTGATACTGAGTTGCTCTGATCTAATTTAACATGTCATTGGCAATGATAAAGTCTTGTGGGGACAGATTCAACCTGAGAGCTAGGTGGCAAACTGTATTGATAACCCTTCAAAGCTAAGTTTGAGCTAAAAGAAGACCTCCATGTAGAATGAAACAATAATCATTTAATAACTTATAAAACAGAAAATTAGCTGCAAATTACCTTTCACAGCCACAACTTCTGAATTGAATATGCTAAATATCAAACATGCTATCAATTTGTATGTGGAAACAAAGAAAGGAATTTATTGATAGGTTAGAATCTTACCACATGGGGATGATTATGGACAATATCAACAGCTTCCTGGTTGCTCAGATGTTCCCAAAGCCCATCTGAAGCGAATATAAGGAAGCGATCATGTGGCTGAAGGGTGTGGGTGGTGATTGATGGTTCAGCTGATATAACGGGCCTTCTAAGTGGTTCTGCAAGACGAAACTTAGAATTGAGAGGTTCTCTATTAAACTCGGGCCTTTTCAAGTATGCATCCCCAATAGATCTAGAGACCTGCATTTTGAATAACATTGTAACTCTCATATTAAGCTTTATCCATAATTCAAATAAAATAAGTTACAAGGACCTTACATCATAAACTTTTTTACAAGAATTATATCAAAGAGATTTAATCTAGCCATATTGCATGCTGTTTCTGTAACAAAGTTCAAAATCTCCAACATCTCACCAAGGCAACTAGATTGTATACAGAATGTATAGAAGTTTAGGCATACTAAAGAAGTTTAATTATAGTGATAACAGTAATATATAATAAGGCTCTATAATATATTTCATGTTTCAAGCAACATTTTTTGGGTTAAAAATACAGCGTATATTACATTAGAAATAGATAATGGATATATATCTAAATCAAAATTTACACATCTGGGAGCGCTACAAAGCAGTCACCCCAGATTCCTTCCCTACATAAACAAGAAAAGATGAATTTGTGTGGTAAGTTGCTAAGAAGAGATGAATTTTTGTGATAAGTAAGCATTCAAGTCATATCAGTTGTGAAGAGGGCATATAAACAAACTGATTTGCAAATGCCATTAGTTCCTTAATATTGACATCACCAACGGGGATTGTTCTGCAGGGTGACAGAACCTGTTCAAGGCTACTGTATTGAACAAAAGGTAAATTGCAATAATAATATTCTATTAAACAATCAGGAAAAACACAGAATCAGAATAAGCTACTTCACCAACTATTTTCTTCCATAGAAAAAAATCGTAATGTATTATTTAAGATGAACAAAATTACATATTGCAGATGCTGGTGAGAATTAGAGAAGATCTTGAAAATTCTTCTGCTAAAAGTCTGAAACTAAGAGCTGAAACTGCCAGAGGCCTGCAAGAACTATTTTTTATATCACCTAATCTATTTCAAAAAAGCATTTTTATTTATTCAATTACAAATAAATGTTTTTTTCTTCATGCTTTAACAAACTACAGTTAAAAACATGCTGAAAATGTTTTTTATGCAGCACTTTGTCTATAAATTTGGGATTGAAAAGCTACTTTACCAGCTATACATGATAGTAAGAATTAGAAGAATTAGAGATTACATCCTTCCTTATGAATACATTGAATAAAGATAAAAATATTAAATTAAAGTCACTTAAAACAATCATATGGTAATCTGAAATCAATAAACAAATATTTCAAGAAACAAAAATGTTACAAGAACAACAAAACAGCATTCATAGCATTCAAATTCAATGACTAATTAGAAAATGTATTCCATTTTAAGCAACAATAGCAAATGAAATAACCCACAAAACTATCAAGATGAAAAAATAGACTATCATTATTGGAATATGCCAATAATTTAATTGGTGCAACTTCAAACATAGGGAGATATGATAATTAGCCCATGTTGTTTTTCCACAACACTGGTGTCTAGGATAGAATCTTAAAATCTCTGACGCTACCAAACCAAGAATCTCAACAAAACTACTTTGCACAGCGGAATATAAATAGCAGTAAATCACACATGCACAAAATATGGACAACTTTTTACAGTTTTCAACCCAACTTCGTTATATTAAACAACATATATGATATAATACAACAGTCTAGGGCTCCCATACCAGGGATAATGGCCCTCATACATCCATTGATATAAGATACAAAACTGGGCCTTGTCGTCGGTCCATCGACAACCAATCTACCCTCAACAAGATACTCTGACCATCTGGTTGTCGCATGCTTTCTCAACTCCTCTCTGTCGTACGTTGTACCTGCCTGGTCCTTCAGCTCTCGATTTGTAGCTCTTGCCTCTATCAATGCTCCAAGTCCATCTGGCCATTGAACCTCGGTTATCAATCTACTCACTAGTTGTGCCTTAGTCCATCAAGGGCACAACACATTAAGACTCTTGACGAGTTGTTCACAGCTCCACTTGTTAACAACTCTCATCTGCTCACTGCTGCTCCTCAGCTACTTAGGGACTTCAGCCCACTATGGTCTTCCTGCATTGCTCCAAAGAAAGGCACAGAGGGTTTCCACCTATCACTCAAGATGTCCATCTCCCACAATGAACACGAGCTAGGAGGACTGCCTAACATCTGTTGTAGAAGTCCTCCACACACAAGTCTAGGGCTCCACAAACTGCTTTTGGTTGATCAAACCCTTGAGCTCAACAACTGCCACTTTAGCAACTACTTTTGTCCATGAAAGTGTTGCACACTGGGCTCCAACTTGGGCACTATCACATTGTCTTCCAGCAAACCATAAATGCCCAATCACTATCCACACTTGGTCCATTCTTACGTTGCCATCCAACAGACCACGAGTGACCAATCCTCGTTGTAGCATCAACTCCTAGTTAGGGCATCCAACACCTAGGAAAACCCCTCTACATGGTTGTTAATAGACTTCTCCAAGTGTCTAATACATCGATGAACAATCACTGTAGAAACTACCACTGGTTAGAGCATCTAACCACAAAATCTGCCCCTCCACTTTGGCTACTACAGGCTGCAAATTAATCCCATCCAAATTAATCCAAAACACGGATCCAACACCTACAAGAATGCATTGAAATACATACCTTAAGCTCATTGTTTGAGGTATGCTCCACTGCTACAATGTAGGCCTAGTTAGGGCACAACATAGTCCCTTATCCAGCCTTATTCTGTCCAAAATTGCACTTAAGGAGTGTGTCTGCCCTTCCTTGAAGGGATTAGGCCCCTTGTGATGATGGGTTGTTCTAGCCCTCACAGCCTCCTCAAACTGCCCTTAATTCCCTGCGTCATGCTACAACAACCCTCCACAGGACTACGGCAGCCTTGTTAAGGGTCTGCCCACCCTCAAACGGCCCTCCTAACAACAACTCGGCCACCTGAATTAGGCCCTAAAACAACCCTTTCACCTCCACGCAGGTTGCCCTCCTCTTGCTGTGGCCAAAATAGGGATACCTTTCTCCTCAACGAGCTTCTTGCTTGGGATATGTTGCACCAAATAGATGTGAGAAATGACTCTCCATCACCTCCTTATACACATAAGGGCTCCTTCCAACCTCCTCCATGGGCTTATCCAGTTGTCAAGAGGCTTACTAAACTTAAGCCAACCTTAACTCATTTGGTGCAAACCCACTCCATCACTTCAAAAATACAGATCTCCATTTCTACAACTCAAAATCGGATGATCTTCATTGCGTCAGAATCGTCTCGACGAGAGCTATCACCTCATCCATCACATGTCGAAATGTGCTCATGGTTTTGTCCCAAATCACTATGGGTGCAAAACCCCAAGCTTGGGTTTCAAGCCCACAAGGCCACTTGTGGAGCTCCTTCCTTCAAACCCTCAATCCACAAGGCTTGGAGTACCTCCCAAGCTACAAAAATCAACACTCCCTCTTAGCGAGGGAGGCACTTCCAAGACTAGGATGTAACCATCATCATCAGTGACACTAGCCCATCTGGCATCCATCACTGTAGCATACCCTATACAATGAATCCGACAATCTCGGTAGTGCCTCTGCCTCATCACATCTTAACTTGAAGATCCCAAACCTCCATAGGGCTAATCCCTCTGAGGCTAGACTCCCTCTGGGCCTACATGACCTCCACTAGCTCAATCCTGCAAGCACTCATCCTCCTCAATCAACTACCACTCGTGCAAATCCCTCCAATATCGGATATGCAACATCACAATTCGATGAAGACTCTAGCCTGCCAACCTGTAGTCCATCACATGAAGCCATCTCGATCCAACCTGATCTCGTCCATCCCAAAGCAATCCTCGAGTTGTCCCAGCAAATCATCAGAAGTCCATGATCAGCAATCTGCCCTACAACAAACTATTCTTCATCAGGCTCACCACCAATCCACCAAAACTCCCAATCAATCTCAATGCCAAGCCAATCAAGACCACATCTCCATGTCTTCAGCTGAACCCTTTGCTCCATGATCTAGACACCCACAACTCCTTCTGAGTTGCTTCATTGTGCACACTCTAATTCATTATCCCTCAAAGTAGCTCAGATACGCTCTGATGCCATGTTTTTCCACGACCCTAGTGTCTATGATAGATCTTAAAGTCTCTGACGCTACCAAACCAAGAATCTCAATAGAACTACCTTGCACAGCAGAATATAAACAACAGTAAATCACACATGCACAAAATATGGACAACTTTTTACAATTTTCAGTCCAACTTCGTTATATTAAAAATCATATAATACAATAGTCTACTTCTAGGGCTCCCATACCAGGGATAATGGCCCTCATACATCCACTGGTACAAGATACAAAATTGGGGCTTGGTGTTGCTCCATCGATAATGAATCTACCCTCAACAATATACTCTGACCATCTGGTTGTCGCATTCTTTCTCAGCTCCTCACTGTCGTACATTGTACTTGCCTGGTCCTTTAGCTCTCGATCTGCAGCTCCTGCCACTATTAATGCTCCAAGTCCATCTGGCCACTGAACCTCGGTTATCAATCTACTCACTAGTTGTGCCTTAGTCCATCAAGGGTACAACACATTGAGACTCTTGACGAGCTGTTCACAGCTCCACTTGTTAACAACTCTCAACTGCCCAATGTTGCTCCTCAACTACTTAAGGACTTCAGGGCACTATGGTCTTCCTACGCTGCTCCGATGAAGACCAACATAGGGCACAGAGGGCTGCCACCTATCACTCAAGATGTCCATCTCCCACAATGAACACGGGCTAGGAGGATTGCCCAACATCTATTGTAGAAGTCCTTCTCCGCACACAAGTCTAGGGCTCCACAAACTGCTCCTGGTTGATCAAACCCTTGAGGCCAACAATTGCCACTCTAGCAACTACTTTTTTCCTTCAAAGTGTTGCTCGTCGAGCTCCAACTTGGGCATTATCACGCTGTCCTCCAGCAAACCATAAATGCACAATCACTATCCACACTTGGTCCACTCTCACGCTACCCTCCAACAGACCACGAGTGACCAATCCTTGTTGTAGCATCAGCGCCTAGTTAGGACATCCAACACCTAGCAAAACCCCTCCACATGGCTACTAACAGACTTCTCCAAGTGTCTAATACATCAACGGACAATCACTGTAGAAACTGCCACTAGTTAGGGCATCTAACCACCAAGTCTGCCCCTCCCCTTTGGCTATGACAGGTTGCAAATTAATCCCATCCAAATTGATCCAAAACACAGATCCAACACCTACAAGAATGCACTGAAATACATACCTTAAGCTCACTATTTAAGGTCTGCTCCACTACTGCAATCTAGGCCTGGTTAGGGCACAAAACACAGTCCCTTATCTAGCCTTAATTCTGCCCAGAATTGCACTTAAGGAGTGTAGTTGCCCTTCATTGAGGGGATTAGACCCCTTATTGTGATGTTGGGCTATTCTAGCCTTCACAGTGTCCACGTCCTGCCCTTAATTCCTTGCGACATGCTACAACAACCCTCCACAAGCCTACGGCAGGCTTGTGAAGGGTTTGCCCACACTCAAACGACCCTCAAGCAGTCCTTCCCTGCGTCGGCCTTCTAGCAATGCTCCTCGACCCTCCTAACAGCAACTCGGCCACCTAAATTAGGCCCTAAAACAACCCTTTCACCTCCACCCAGGTTGCCCTCCTCTAGTTGCGGCCAAAACAGGGATATCTCTCTCCTCAACGAGCTTCTTTCTTGTGATGTGTTGCACCAAATGGATGTGAGAAATGACTCTCCATCATCTTCTTTTTATACAAATAAGAAGGGCTCCTTCCAACATCCTCCATGGGCTTATCCAGCTGTCAAGAGGCTTACTAAACTTAAGTCGACCTTAACTCATTTGGTGAAAACCCACTCCATAAATTCAAAAATCCATATCTCCATTTCTACAACTCATAATCAGATAATCTTCATTGCATCGAATTCGTCTCAACAAGAGCCATCATCATCATCCATCACATGTCGAAATGTGCTCATGCTTTTGTCCCAAATCACAATGGGTGCTAAACCCCAAGCTTGGGTTTCAAAGCCACTTGTGGAGCTCCTTCCTCCAAACACTCGATACACAAGGCTTGGAGTACCTCCCAAGCTACAAAAAGCAACAACCCAAAGGGTTAACCGTTAGCTCAACCAGTGGTTGCCAATGTTGTTGGGGCATTTGGCTAGTTCCGTACTAATAGGTTCCCAAATTGAAACGCCCTATGTTAAGCACATTAATATTCACTGGTAGGTTTACAAGGAATGCCATCTGCCAATGTGAAGAAGCATCCCGCGAGTTTCCTGTTTTCCTTAAAAAAAAGAATGACATGACAATTACAAGACCATAATGAGATTGTAATCTTCGCAATTTCTTACTTAAACATGTTGTTTTTCTAGTGAATGTAGAACTAGAGTAAAAAATTTCAAATCTGGTAACTGCTTTCAATGATATTACGGTCTTCTTCAGAGCATTCAATATAACATTTAGAGCATATTAATCATCAAGCAGTTACACTTGAAAAATCACAACCACAAACAGCGAATAGAAGAGATAGCAGTAGAGAATAAGCCAAGAGACACCAGTAATTTAATTTAATTTATCCAATAATAACTAGTCAAAGGTCAACTTTTGACCATACAAAATCAAGTCAAACTTCGTCAACAGAGAGAGATAATATCATTGATTTTGTCACTGTAAAATACCAATCAAAGTCCAGTCAACATCTAGCCAAAGTGCAAATTTGCAGCAGCTCAGTCAACTGTGGTCAACGCAAGAGGAAGAAGCTGAAGTCAACAAGTCGAAAAGTCAATGGAACAAAGTCAACAAGGTTGAGGATCAACAGAGCAAAGTCAACAGAATATTCGGCCTCCTTCACAGTTCGGTCAAATAGCCAAAAAATGCTAGGTCAAAGACAATCAATGTTGGACAGAAATCTTTCCTTCTTTCTTCGCACGTGTGAGTCAATTGCAGTAGATCAAATAAGTTTTTGATGTGATGATTCAATGCCAAATGACCTCCAACGTGGCTCTATTTATAGTGGTCGATGTGAAGGGTCATGACCCTTGAAAAGCCACCTTTTGATAATGGATTCGGCCTGATCTTTTAGAAGCTGATATGACCAGCATAAAATTTAATTTCGTCTCCAATAATTTTCCAACAAATATACCGACCGAAGCTACAATTTTCAACACTCCCTCTTAGCTAGGGAGATACTCTTCTTTCTCTCTCACGATCCATCTCCCCAACCAAGTCATAAGTCTCATGAAATATCAAAAGGGAAAGATCAAACTCATCATAAGGAAAGGTATACAATCCAATCTTTTTCATAGAGATGACTCATCCTTCATCAAGCAAGGAAGGGATCATGCCATCAATCTCCTCTTATGGAGAGATGAGAACAATACACCATCAATCTCCTCTTATGGAGAGATGAGAACAATACACCATCAATCTCCTCTTAGGGAGAGATGAAAATAGTACACCATCAATCTCCTCACAAGGAGATCAAAATTGTACAATATCAATCTCCTCTCTAGGAGAGATGAAAATAATACACCATCAATCTCCTCTTAGGGAGAGATGAAAACAATACACCATCAATCTCCTCTTAGGGAGAGATGAAAATAGAACACCATCAATCTCCTCACAAGGAGGGAGGAAATAATACACCATCAATCTCCTCTTAGAGAGATGAAAATAGAATAATCTGAAAGGATCTCAAAACCAAGCTACCTGAAGGGAGAAAACATGACAATCTTCCCGACCATACTATAGGTCTTATGACAAGGAAGATTATCATTCTTGTGATGCAATATAGTTAGTGTTCCCTCTCCCTTAGAGAGGGATTCTCAGCTACTCCAAGCTTTTCTTTGAAATATGTAAACTTCATTCGTGAAAGTGGCTTAGTTAGCACATTAACAACTTGTTCATCAGAAGGAACATACTCAAGCTTTACAGATCCTCTCTGAACAATATTCTAAATGTAATGGTACTTGATCTCTATTGAAAATTGGCAGCTCAAGGAAGACTTTTCTTCAATAAAATTCCATTTTTGACAATTCAGGAGTGACTTTCTAAAATTAGAAAGTCATGTCTAGCATCTCAAGCATGACTTTCCAAAAATAATAAATCACCTTGCATCAAATGGTAATCAAGGATAGATGTTGGAAAATCACTTAGCTTATCACTAATCAATCTTAATAGTTCAATTTTTGACTTAATTATCAATATTATCATTACCTTTATTATTATCCTTATAGTTATGATACTATGACATTATTATTATTAAAAGGAACTTCAAGTCACCTTACCTTCATCACCTAATCACTTCGTACCTCTATGCCTCACATAGAACATTGAATCTCTCTCTCTCTCTCTCTCTTAATGGATACGTTTCACTCTCATTAAAGTTTGGTCATAAAAGATTCTCTTACGCTTTCATTTATGCAAATGTTACTCTCTCTCTCTCTCTCTCTCTCTCTCTTACGCACTCATTAAAACATGGTATATTCCTCTTACTCACAATAAAAGCATTTCATAAAATATTCCTCTTACACCTTCTTAATGGCATGACTTACAAAGGCATGCATACCTCTTTAATGGCATGAGTTACAAAGGCATGTGTACCTCCCTAAATGGCGTATGTAACTCCTTAAGGCATGTGTATTGCCCCTTCTTTATGACCAAAATTTGTTGCCCCTCCTATATATGTAAATCATATTATCTCATTCTCACTACTTGTGCAATATGAAAGAAGGATTCAAACTTGAGAGAGAGATTTGGAGAGACTTGAAAAAAATTGTGAGAGAGAGAGACTTGGAGAGTAAGAGCAGAACTTGAAGGTTGATTCAGTGTTCGCATCCATTGCTGCTACTAGTGATCTTCATGCTACAACTTGTTCAAATTTGGGTGAACTTACACATTCTCTTGATCTCTCATTGTACTTTGTCTCTCTATTGAACAATTGATATCTAATAGAAGAAGAATCTAGTTGGTTTTTCCCCTTGTGGGTTTTGCCTTGGTCATTGAACCTAAATTCTATGTGTCTTATCTTGTTCTTGGTTGTCTTCAACTGTGCATTTGGTTTATGTTCTATCTACAATTGCTTAACTAATATTGTAGCAAAAAGAAGTTTTGGAATAAGTAATTATTTCAACGTAGAACAGTAGAATTTTAACAATCACAATATGTTTTGATCTATCGTGAAACACAGAGTTCTCTGAGACCCTTACACAGTGATTGTCACAATATAAAATAGTTGGCTCTAAAACTCATGTCCAAACAATCCTGAGAACATCTTTCGAAACCAAACTGCTTCTTGACAAGTTGAACTGGCTGCAATAGATTCAGCGTCAATTGTACTAAAAGAAATGAATGTTTGCTTCTTACTTGACCATGAAACCATAGCAGACACCAAAATGAAACAGAACCCAGATGTGCTTTTCCTATCCTCAAAGAGGTGTTTTTCCTATCGTCGAAGATGTGCTTTTCCTATCCTCGAAGCATCCTACCCAATCAGCATCAGTGAAACCATGCAAAACCTATTCTCCATTAGAGACATACATCAAACCATATTCAATCGTGCCACGGAGATATCTTAGGATGTGCTTAGCAACAATCCAATGTACGTGACGAGGCTCAACTAGAAATTGGCTCAAAGTGTTAAAAGCAAAGCAAATATCAGGTCAAGTGTTAGTCAAGAAGTTTAAAGAGCCAATCAATTTTCGATATATTGTGGGGTCAACCAAATCATATTCATCATCTCGAATCTTCTTCAAATTTGCTATCATTGGAGTATCCTTGGACTTACAGCCCATCACGCCAAATCTCTAAATGATATTTATAGTATATTTCCCTTGCCCAACAAATATTCCATCAAGTCTTTGCCAGATTTCCACCCAAATAGTAGTGCATAAGGCCTAGATCCTTCAACTCAAATTCAGAAATTAACTCTTTCTTGCATTGAACAATTAGAGTCTCACCCCCTGTCAAAAACAAGTCATCTACATACAACAATAATATCAAGGGTTCTCCTTCCACGATCTTGAAAGATAGGTTGGCATCAGCAACACTCTCGATAAAACCAAAAGTCATCAAGTAACTATCAATGCAAGTGTACCATGAATGAGGGGCTTGTTTTAGTCCATACAAAGCTTTCTTTAATTTACATACATGGGTCTCTTTATTATGGACTTCAAACCCTTGAGGTTGTTCAACATATATTTCTTCTTCAATGACCCCATTCAAAAAGGCTGTTTTGACATCTAATTGATGCATCCTTGGCAACTGGAGCAAAAGTGTCATCATAATCTTCTTCCTCTTTCTGGGAGAATCCACGAGCCACAAATCTTCCTTTGTACGTTTCCACACTTCCATCAGCTGCATGTTTAATTTTGTAGATCCATTTCAAAGTTACAACGGTCTTGCCTTCAAGTCTAGATACAATGTCCCAAACATCATTCTTTAATATGGACGGATATTCTTCTATCATGGCATTTTTCCAAACTTGATGATCAACATCTTCTTCAAAAGGGGATGGCTCGGCTTCAATGAGGTTGATCATCAAGGTTGTATAACTTGAATATTTCCTTGGTCTTTTGGTTTCTCTAAATATCCCACCAGGTGCAGTATGTCCTTCAGCATCCTTTAATGTATTCTTTAGCCAGGCAGGTCTCTTTTTGGTTTTAGGTACATTAACTTTGGGAGGACCATTAGCTTCATGATATTCTTCTTCTTGAGCATCTTCTTTCATAGAGACAAGTCCCTTTGGTTCTATATTCTTAGGAGCTTCTTGAGTTTCATCATTAATCTCCAAGTGAGATTCCTTAGATTTCTAGAAGGCAGCATCTTCATCAAAGATAACATCCCTGAAAGTTTCAATTGAGCGATGTCCTAGAATATATACCCTGAAACCTTTAGAGGTTTCACTATATCCAACAAAGATTCCCTTTTTCCCAGATGGTTCTAATCTTGTCCTTTTCTCTTTGGGCACATGGACAAATACAAGACAGCCAAAGCTTCTTAAATGTTCAACATTTGGTTTCTAACCTGAAAAGACTTCTATAGGAGTCTTATGATCCAAGATTTGATGAAGACAACAATTTTGAACATAGACAGCTGCAACTTCTCCCCATAGAAAACTTGGTAAATCTTGATCATGGATCATGGCCCTAGCAGCTTCCATGATTGTTCTATCCTTCCTTTCAGCAACTCCATTTTGTTCAGGATTGTAGGGAACAATAAGCTCCCTTTTAATCCCAGCATCTTTGCATAAAGCAATAACTTCATTAGAAATATACTCTCCAACGTTATCAGATTTCAAGGTCTTGATTTTCTTTGTTGTAGCATTTTCAATTTGAGCCTTGAATTTACAGAATTTGTTATATACTTTATCCTTGGATTTCAGAAAGTAAATCCATGTTTTTCGAGAATAATCATCAATGAATGTGACATAATATAGATGGCTACCCAAAGACTTGTCAGGCATTGGTCCACAGACATCAGAATGAATGAGATCAAGGATTTCTTTAGATTTGCTATCATGTTAGAGAATCATCCTCTTACATTCTTTCCTACGGCACAGCCTTTACAAATTCCGTCATGTTCAATTTTGATTTCAGGGACACCATTCACACAATCCTTCATTCTAGATAGAGCTTTATAGTGGAGATGGGCATACCTTCGGTGCCAAAGCTCACATAGATCAATTGTATTGTGCAAGGGAACTTGAACAGATCCTACAAGGAGACGATATAGTCCTCCTATTCGTACACTTTGGGAACTTGAACAGATCCTACAAGGAGACGATATAGTCCTCCTATTCGTACACTTTGGGAACTTGAACAGATCCTACAAGGAGACGATATAGTCCTCCTCTTCGTACACTTACTTTTGCAGATTCAAATGAAGAGTCTTTCTTCCAAGCCAGAACTTGCCCATCCACGAATGCAACTCTATAGCCCTTATCTTCAAGAAGACGAAATAGATAAGAGATTCTTCTTTAAACCAGGAACATAAAGAATATTGTTAATAGAAAAATTTGTACCTGATTCCATTTGAAATGAGGATGACCCAATGCCTTTGACTTCATATTTTCCATTGTCTCCTAGTTCCACCTTTTGAGGTATCTTCTTCTCTATCGATGTTGTAAGATTGTCACGGCTGCCAGTCATGTGCCTAGAGGCACCACTGTAAGGGAATCTGTAACAGCAGAAATAAAAGAAGATTCTTCATCACTAGAATCGTGATCTCTTGGCTTCCTTTCGCATGATGCCTTCCCTTTCTCTTCTTCCCTTGAGGACAATCCCTTTGATAATGACCAAATGCATGACAATGATAACATTAAATTTTTTACAAGTCAATATTTCTAGAGGGAGGAGGTCTTCTTTCTTGAGGAGCAGATCTACTTCTTTGATTTTGATTTGGGGCAGATTTTCGGACTTTATTCCTTTGAACCTTAACAAAATTATTCTTTCTTTTGTGGCCTTTTGAATGAGCAGTGAAAGCTTGTGAAGCTTAATTTGGAATCATACCTCCGTTTACGAGGCTAAATTCCTCTTAAGTGCAAGCAATCCACAATTTTTCAAAAGGAGGAGTCTCTCTAGCATTGATTCCAGATACAAAAGAACTCCGACAGGTAGGCAATCCATTAAGAGCAGTAGTCACTAATACTTTGTCAGAGATTTGTTCATCAAATGCCTTTAGTTGATCTCTGATTTGAGATAGCTTCATAAAGTAGGATGCCACAGTATCATTGTTCGTCATCTTGGCATCTCTAAGTTGATTTTTTAGGCTAATTGATTGATTCATAGTGTTGATAGTATAAAGACCAATGAGAGCATCATACATAGCTTTAGAAGACTCATGATCAGCAATGTAGGGGATTAGGTGGTCTCTAACTGATTCAACGATGATACTCCTTGCTAACATGTCCTCATCTTGATACTTCTCAACTTCTGTTTGAGATGCTTGATCTCCTGGTTTAGCCACTTTTCCTCAATACCCAAAACTAGCAAGAAGAAGATCCACCCTAGTCTTCCATGCTCTGAAATTGGAGGTTGCTTCTAATTTGTGCTCGGACTTCATGAAGGTATTCATGGTGAATATGTCTAGTCAAGAGAATGATGCTCTTCAAATAGTCTTCAACATTTTTTTCCAAGTGATCTCAATGCTCTAGATCTTTCACCTTAGCTCTGATACCATGTTGTTTCTCTAGTGAATGTAAAAATAGAGAAAAAAAATTGTAAAACTCGTGAAAAAAATTCAAATCTGGTAACTAGTTTCAATGATATTATAGTCTTCTTCAGAGCATTCAATATAACATTTAGAGCATATTAATCATCAAGCAGTTACACTTGAAAAATCACAATCATAAACAATGAGCAGAAGAGATAACAGTAGAGAATAAGACAAGAGACACCAGTAATTTAATTTAATTTGTCCAATAATAACCAGTCAAAGGTCAACCTTTGACCATACAAAATCAAGTCAAACTTCGTGAATAGAGAGATAATATCACTGATTTTGTCACTGTAAAATACCAATCAAATTCCAATCAATGTCCAATCAAAGTGCAGATCTACAACAGCTCGGTCAACAGAAGTCAATTATGGTCAACATAGGAGGAAGAGGCCGAAATTCAACAAAACGAAGTCAACAGGGGCGAGGATCAATAGAGCGAAGTCAACAGAATATTCGGCCTCCTTCACAGTTCAGTCAAAAAACCGTAAAATGTAATGTCAAAGACAGTCAACGCTGGACAGAAATCTTTCCTTCTTCTTTATTCGCAGGTGTGAGTCAACTGCAATAGATCAGACGAGTTTTTGATGTGATGATTCGATGCCAAATGACCTCCAATGTGGCTCTATTTATAATGGTCGATGTGAAGGGTCATGACCCTCAAAAAATCACCTTTTGATCATGGAGCTGACCTGATCTTTTAGAAGTCGACTTGACCAGCATAAAATTAAATTTTGTCTCCAATAATTTGCCAATAAAAGTACCAACAGAAGCTACATTTTTCAACAAAACAAGATTTGAATGAAAATGGACCTTAGCGATATTGATTGTTAATTCATGAAAATTTTCAGAAAAAATCACATTGAGAATATTTGGTCGACGTGTTTCGAACCAGCCAGTGTGATCTGTCTCTTCATCTTGTCCTGAAGATGAACCACACTGGCTGGTTCGAAACGCATCGACCAAATATTCTCAATGTGATTTTTTCCAAAAAATTTCATGAATTAACAAGTTATGGATCACAGAAGCTTGAATTCGGATATTGATTGTTATTAACTCATTAATGTATTTTTCAAGCAAAGGAAATCAATCCATTAAAATAAAGTACAATTAATAAATTAATGCAAATTTGGTTGTTCATATAAATTAAATATGATAATTTTATCAATGCCCAACAAAAGACCACAAATGTAAGTCAAAGGGACTTAAAAGGTACATCCAGTGGAAATACAAAGTGAACAACCAAGGTATCTCCTAGAATAATGCTGACAGAAGAAAAATATTGATGTTCAATCTAAGGGCTGGCTAGAGAATAGCTTCAACATGTCTAGCTACATAAAAGCTAAAAGAGCAAGTATAAGATAGGTATTGGTACAATACAAGTGCAATAACCCAAAAATTCTTGGAAAGATGTCAAGGACAATTGGAGTTCGATCTATGATGTAACTCTAATGTGCTAATCTCAGTATGATGAGAATTTGAACAATTTATACAGTGATATAGTTGAGGTTTTCAACAAGGCTTAACCCTTTATATCTAGGGATCTGCTAATTACATCATTTTCACATCCTATTCATGAGAACCTGGGTAGGAAGTGTAATCTCAATAAGAATGGAAAAACACAGAGGTCAGTCACAGTGCAGTGTTCAACAGGTAAACACCATCCCCAAAAGACATCACAGAAGAAGATAAAACTGTTAGGGAGACTTATCTCAGAGGATACTCAACACTCTGATTTAACCAATGCAACTCCAGCTTCCTCCTCCATTCTTCGCTCGGAAAGTTAGCATAGACAATTTTGTAGTCTCAGTTTCACCTTCTACTCAACGAAACTCAAAAGGGCCTAATCAAGTGATCTTAGAACTTGAGGAGATGTTAAAACAAACTTCTACACTGCTTGTAAATAAGAATATCTTTCACAATTTCCTTACATCCCAAAACGGTCAGATTCTTCATTTATTTCATTGCAGTCAAGTACTCTTCACATATATAATATAGCTTTATGTCCCTGAAGATGGGTGAAGTGCTCACCTGAAATGTTGGGCACCTCAACAATACTACACAGTTTTCCTAAAGAAGCTCACATCAACATAATTATGACTATGAAAACCTACATGCTAAAAAGAATATCCTTAATAATCTATAGTAAAAATCAGTGAAACATCTAGGAAAATCTGCCCTTAGTGTCACTTGAAAATCTCCCTCTCCGTTTGGGCTTGAGCAAGCCAACCTCAAGGGGGTGTCCCTAGTCTTAGCAAGTGTTGATTTCACCTACAAATCTGCAATAAAACATTTTAAAAAAGCAAAATGGTTGTTTGACCTACAAGTTAGTGGCCAATTAAGTTTGTAAAGATATTAGTGTTTTAATAAGTGGATTGATCTCTAAAAATCAATTTTTTATATGGAAAATAAAATAGGAAGAAAGTGTATTTAAATGGCAGATTGCACCAATGAAAAATGCTCATTAACATTTACCAAATTGCATAAGATACCATTGAGACATCGAACAAACCCAAAGAGATAGAATAGATCATAAGTTATAACCAAGCTTTATTTTACAAAGACAAAATGGTTGGATGCACCAAGATTACTAACACAGAATTGATGACAATGGTTTTCAAACACAACAAAGTATAAGCTACAAGAGAGAAGAAAGAAAGAATATGAATATAAGAGAGTAATGTTGCTGCTTGTTGAAGACAATTCAATTCATGGTTTTAAAACCCAGTGGAGTTGAACCGATACCTGGTCAAACCAACCAGTTCATTAGGCTTGGAGATCGACCCAACCAATGACCCCAATTTGGTACAAAAATGGTCATGAACTGACTGGTTTGGTACCAAACTAGTATAAACCAGTATGAATTGGTCAGTCCCATCATAACCCGACTAGTTCATTAAATAGCCACACATGTGTCTGTTTGATCCTGATTTTTTTTATTGATGCCATGGAGTTGGGGGGTTGACCGCAATTCAGATCTGGTAGTGCCAACAGAACTAAAATCAGTAGTTGAATCACGCAAAGGCAAATAACCAATGGGAAGCACTAGTCATGCAACTCAACCAACTAGTGCTTATGTTAGGTCTAGTTTTGTTGTTGTTGTTGTTACTACTACTAAGGTTACGAAGGAGTCCTCAGACTCTGAGCCAAATGATGTTTATGTAGCTCCTGTTGATGATCCCATGTCTAATAGTGGTGATGAGTTTGATGAGAAGTGGTTATGTTGATCACTAATAAGTAGACTTGTAGTGGGCTAGTGGCCCAGTAGTTTTAAGCATAAGTTGTAGGAAACATGGCACCCCCCACATACCAGCTGCATTTTGGTACAGAAACGCCGAGACATGGTTGAAATGTGGCTGAAACAACAAACCCCGTGTTTGAGTGTCCATACATCGTGTTTCAGCCTCCATACATCGTGTTTCAGCATTCATATGGCATGTGTGGGGTGATTCAACATGCTTGTGTGGCACACGTGGGCTAAATGCAAATTATTTAAAAAAAAAACAATAATTTATGAGTGGAGCAACATAATGTTCAACCCTAGGGCCCTGTGAATGCTATATAATTAATGGTAATTGTTAAATTCCTAAAGTAAAAGGACTCCTTTTACTAAAAACTTTAACATTACCATTAATTGACCCAAGACGTTTAAAAAAGGTTCCAGCCTCAGTGGATTTCATATGGAGAAAGTAGAATTTTAGATCCCTCTACAAATCCAACAAGACTTAACAATTTTTGAGATTCCAGGGTTGAGGGCTTACAACATTTCCATTGGATTCATTGTGTAATAAGGTATGGAACTAGCAATTAATCAAGAACAACAAGCCCTCTATGTACCTTAATGTCAGTAGCATTGATTTTTGAACCCCTTTATCATGACCCGAGTAAAAGTGTACCCATCACTCAAACAAAATCTGGATTTGACATGTTAAGCATTTCTATCTTATTTTAATGCTTAGAAGGTGATATTGATGATGGGGATCTCAATATAGGCAATGATTTAGATGATATGTAGGTATTTGTTGTAGCATGATTTTCATGGGCCTTAGGCCTTGGCACTTGCTCATTTATTCATGAATCTATATATGTATTCTAAATCATAATATTAAAACTTAGAACTTAAATGCTTTCTTTCAAATTTCCTAATTTTTGGGGTCTCACATTTCCAGCATGCTCCTATTTCAGATACGGTTTCCATTTCCCCATACCATGCAACTTAGCTTGTAGCATTGTTTTTGGACTCTAGAGGCCAATTAGAGCCTCACTGATTATGTATTTTGTTGCTACTATGTATTGCTCTTGGTGACACTTCAATTTATTCGCCCTTAAATGGTATATAAATGAGCAAACTTTGCATATTTTGTCTCTAACAGTTTGGAATCATGGTTTTTCATTAAAAAATAATTATTTCAAGTATTTTTTAAAGACCACTTCGTTGAAATCTAACCAGTCCAGTTTTTCCGGTTCTGGTTCAATAACCAGTTTGATAGATGGACTGGGTCTATTCCTAGTTCCGACTTGTAAAACTATGGGTTCGATTTAACCCATAGCCTACACCTATAGTTATAATCCTCTTCCTCTCATTCCTCCAATGTGCACTAGGAAAAATAGGAGGTTGACCTTCTCAAAAAGGCAAAACAATGTGCATTGACTCACTAAGGTAGAGTCAACTCACCATCTAACTATATCGAATTGGAGGAAAAATCTAAGTGAAATGGCACATGCTTGAGTTTAACTGAAGTATTTATGAGTTGTCGTGAGAAAAAAATATCCTTCAGCATAATTTTAGCAAATTCAATCTTGGGTAAAAGGTAGAATTGAGTATTTTGAGTAAATTCAACTTGATAAAAATATCCTCCAATAATTTTGGAAAAAAATCAATTTGATAAAAATATCTCCAGGCAATTCAAGCAGTGATAAAAAAATCCTCCGGAAATTTCAGCTAATTTGATTTGGTATAAAAATAATCTTGAAGAAATCCAGGAAACTCGATTTAGGCCAAAAATATCAACAGGTAATTTAGGAAATTCAACTTAGTCATAGAAAAAGCAATGTGTATTAATTACCAAGTGTGCTATTTTGTAAACGGAAGAAAAAATGGAGTGACGTGGACAAGGAGTGTGAGTTGGAAAGAATAAAAGACTAATGCGCACTAGGAGAGAGAAAATGGGGTGGAGGAAAAAAAAATTGCCATTATTGCCACATCACACCTCCATCATGCAAATAACTCACCCATGCGTGTTTCCACGTCATTGATGACTCAATTGTAATCTCGCCACTTGTCTATTCCATAACTTGCCATATGTCAGCGCTTGAGTACCACGTCACCTTGTTATAAATAGACATGCCAAATATAGCATTCTCTCTAAAAGAATAGGAAAAGATAGAAAATGTTTGAAACAGATAAGGGAATCTTGCCACATATAGTACACCTAAAATAGGCATTGCTAAAAATAGAAAATTGCCTACATGCCCACTATATTATACTCATTATACTTGGAATCTCATGGGAAATCCAAATATGTTGTCAGCACTCCCATGAAAAGGCTGCTAAAAATAGAAATGTCTTGGATTCTGACGAAATCACTCTCACCAGACTCCAAAACTCATTGGGGGGTCCATATATGTTACCAAATCCAACATGCGACCACTGCGAAAAATAGAAAGTGCTCAAATTCTCATGAAACCATACTCATTAGATTTGTCTTTCTATGAGGAATCTGAATTCGCCATCAAAATTGACATGCAAATATTTCTAAGAGTGGTCGGACGTCGCCCGTAAGTAGCTCATCAAATTCAGAATCTTGTAAGGATTCCAAATTTACCATTATCTCTGACATGCGAGTCTTTAAACGAAACCTATTAAAAATAGTAAGTACGCCATGCATGTCACCTAGAGAAGTATCACTAGAATCCTAAGTTCATAAGGACTCAGAATATGTGATCAACACTATTGTAATAGCCTTGAAACTCTATCTCCTACGACATGCTAAAAATAACAACTTTCTCCACTCAATGCCAAATCTATGTCTAAATCATCACTAAATCCATCTTGCAACCAATCTCCATGGGAATAATCCCCATCCAAAGCAAAACTCTGCCATTGAACCTCCAACCTAATGAAATGTGTTGATATTTAACCATCCAAATTTGCAAGGGGCAAATTTAGGGGTTAACAAGAGACAATGCTTACATTGGGGTACATTTGGTGGCATGACACTTCTTATAATTGATATGTCATGTCCTCCTTCCAAATACTTGATTGCTCTATAAACATGAAGTTACTTATATTTCACAATAAAGAATCAAGAAGGAATTGCATGTCATTAACGTTGGGGTACGTTGCATTCAAGAGTTTGTCAAGGAATCATCAAGACCCCACTTAGGCCATCATGGACCCTCTTCCATACCTCATTAATGGCACGCATGAACACTTTTCGTTCACTACTAAAACTTCCCTACCATTTGGAATCATCACCTATTTTTAGCATTTTCTATTTTAGTAGGGGGTTATTACACCTAAAATGACATGAGGCGGTGATGGTCATTGACTAGCTTATGACATGGCTATTTCCTCTCTATTATTTCATTCCTAAGGTCCTTAATACGAATTCCCTCTCTTGTTTTGAGAGACTACCTATGGGATTTTTTTGATTGCTCATCACCACTAATTTTCTATTTCATGAAGGGGATCATAAAACCCTTCATGGGGTTTGGACTAAGTTGAATGGATTTTAGGGCATGAAGGATGAGTTGAGAGGACATTAACTGGAGAATGAGTTGATTTCTCTATCCCAACCATTTCTAGACCATACAAGACTTCTTTGCAAGATTCAAGACCTTGATGACGCATGTAAAACCTTGTGTGATAGATAGGAAGGAGAAACAACTTATCCTTTTTGTACATTCTAAACTACGTCCTCAAAGTTGTCTTGTCTCGTCTTTCCATACTACTAAACTCTCCATGGCTAAAAATTGGAAGATGTCATCTTTGGAAGATTTATTGAGTCCTTGTCACATAAGCAGACTAAGCTTATACGCATTGGGGCTCTTAAGCCTTCGAAACCCTATGCACTTACAATGAAAGATGATAAAAAGAAAGACAAGCAGAAAATAAAGGATTTTGATCGTATAGATGGAGAGAGCATTGACTCCAGTAAGGAGATTGAAAGAGAGAACAAAGAGCAACTTACTATACTAGAGGATTTTTACTATTATTACTCCATCTTTTGATAAATGGATTTTAGACACAAGTTCCTCTAATCATATGGCTACATCAAAGCATTCTTCTTTAGTACCTTGCACAAGTTCTACTACAATAGCTTCTCCAACACCTCTTTCTAAGGGAGATCTTCAAGATGATTTTCCATACTCTTCAGATTAGATTTTGACAAGAATTTAGGATATGATTTAGAAGTCCATCAATAGCATAGTGCAAGTCCTAATCACAAGTTGCAAAGCGCACATCATACTTTACAAGTAGCTAGAAAGCTTGTGGGAGAAACTTCCAAGTTTCAAAGAACTATTTTTTAGTATTTTGGTCCTCCACGAGCCCTCATTGCAACTATTAACAAGTCCAAGGTTCAACCAATAGCAAGACAATTCTCATATGACGGTATAGGACATATTCATGATGGCATTGGTAAGCAACACCATCCCTTTTCATAGCAATTAAATAGTTCACATATATGCATTCTATTTTGAGGGGGGGTTTTCTTCCCACTAGGTTTTCACTTTTTCGTCACTTTTGTCATATTGTGTGTTGCATAAGTTGTTTCATGAGTGCCTAACATGGGTGCAAATTGTTGGGACTCATCGATTGTTTTACATAATTGTTGTACATGAGTATCTAACATGGTTGAAAATTATCGAGACTCATTCACTAGCATACTCCTTGGTTGTGCTTCATAAAGGGGGGGGGGAGGGCATTGGTTTACATTGCACTCAAGAGTTCATTAGGACCTCACTTAGGCTATCATTCAACCCACTACCATACATCATTAGAGGCACATATGACCACTATTCATTCACTACTACACCTTCCCTACCATTTGTGATCATCCCCTATTTTTAGCATTTTCTATTTTCAATAAGTCTGTCTTTAGCAAGGTGTTACACCTAGGATGACATGTGTCAGTTATTGGGCACTGACCAAGAATACAACATTGGCTATTTCCTCTCCATTATTTCATCCCTAATGTCACTAATACAAATTCCCTCTCTTAGTTTGGGAGGCTACCTTGTCCACTCACCTACCAACCTTATCTCTTGACTTTCAGTCTCATTTTTGGAGGTTTCTTGTTATTTTTGAGTTAGGAGTTGCATGAGAGAGTCTACAGTTCAATTCTAGTTGATTTTTAACTACACTTACTTTTAGTTAACCCTATCATTACTTATTTTTCTAATTTATGTCTCCCGCTCCATTTTTGACTTACTAGATATTCTAGGAATGTTAACTATTTAATTGAATGCATGCACAAAGGAACCAAGGGAAACCCAACCTAGTTCAAAACATTTTTCTATCCTAGAGAGGTTATTTGTTGTATTCTTATACAACAATAATATCATATCAAAGTTTCATGAGTAATTTGAATTGTCTCTTTGGTTAGTCAATTTTCTCAAAAGCTTCTCTCTCTCTCTCTCTCTCTCTCTCTCTCTCTCTCTCTGTCTCTTGTTTTGTAGTAGCTAGTCTATTATTTTTTTTCACTTAGATCTTCCGCTTGTGCTTAAAATCCAACAATTAATGTGTGCAAACAGGGCCCAACTTTATGTGCCAAATGGATTATTCGTTCAATAAAAGGGAATAGAGCGTGGAGGCTCCTATGAAATTGCATTTGTTCAAGTGAATGTTATTGAAAAAGAGGGCAGAGAGGGTTGACCCTCTAAACCTTTCTAGTCAATCTCGTGTCAATTAAACATTGAAAAAGTTCTAGATTCGAAATCTCTATCAATGATCACTCCCTATAGGGTCACCTAATATCCTCTCTTAGATCAATCCCTTGATAACTCAAATGAATTTATAATTGACAAAATTCAAACTCTAGTCCTCAACCATCTGTTATTTAAGTTTAGTGTTAAGCCATCAAAAAACTAGTGAAAAAATATGCTCATAGTTACATAAATCCCTTATAAGTACAATCCCATTGATTGCTACAAATTGCTAAGTTCAACCCCAACAATTGATCTTAGGTTGGATAGGGTATAGGAGATTCACTCCTTGGTCAACACGTTGACCTTATAAGTTTATTGGGTCAAAGTGATTTGGAAAGCAGCTTTCAAGCCAAGTAACATTATGTTTGTCTAATTGCTTTGTGCACGGTTGCCTTGTTATAGGGAAAATGCTTCGACATTTTGACCTCATTCCACTAGTTTGTGTATATTTCAAAAGCACTAAGTCCCTTGAGCACTTATTCTAGTTCTATCAAAAAAGCTTGACAACCCTGGAACTAGGTTGAAAACTTGTGTAAGCGTTTCTCAAGTTCTTAGTTATCATGGAAGATGGCTCTGTTGAAGGGATTATGAAAAGTGGATTTTAAAAATCCTAACATACGCTGAAAATTGAAATTTTTTCCAACTTTCATAAGCTAGAACTCAAGTTGTATTTAAGAATGAGGAGTTCGATATTTCCTTTTCTTGCACTAGTAAAATTTTTGTTATGGTGAATATCTCACTTTTCAAATCACAGTGCAAGTAGAAACATTTGTTAAATGTTGTTTGGAGATTTCTGTGGTTGAGATTTGAAGAGTGAAATTTCAAAGTTGAATCCACAAGTTTCATTTTTAATGTCTATGTTTCGAGTCACCAACTGGACTCATCATCAGGACAGTAATGTCTAAATGTTTAGCATCTTTGACATTTACTAAAGTAATGGGGTAAGGCCCCACGCAGTGTGAGTTGGGTGCCATTGGAACAATTCATATCTCATCCTCTAATGCCTTCCCAATTGTCCAAGCAATGGGCAAACGAACACTAACCCTACCATTGAGTTGGTCAAAAGGATGGGATAGACTCTGCTACGAAGCTGGTCAACGAGCATGTGGGAGGAAGAAGCGTCAACAAAGTTGGCCATGTGGCCAACATGATGAACTCCCTTATCCTCCAATCATTGGCAAGGTGCCATCTATGCCTTTATCCATTTTTTTAGAACCTCATGTGGAGGAGCAAAACAGAAATGATTGAAAATTGCTAGTTGTGGATGATCCCACTGCCTATATCTTGTTAATCCAAGTCACATGACAATGACTTGGAATCTTTGTGGCCAACATGATAAACCCCCATATCCTCCAATCATTGGCAAGGTGTCATCGATATCTTTTCCTATCTTTTAGGAACCTTGCAGGTACGAGAATGAGTGAAATGATTGAGTATTACTAGTAGTGGATGATCACTGCCTACATCTTGTTAATCCAAGCCACGTCACAATGAATTAGAGTCCATTGTTGTTTCCATGTGACCCTAAGGAGCTAAATAACCACATTTAGCAAATTTCAAGCAAAAATTCAAATTCAAATCTAGTTAAATGTCAAGCGCACACATATAACTTTTCCCAATCTTGCAAATTCCATCAATCATATCATATTATATCATATCATTTTATTTATATTTTTGTTTAAAATTTCAATGATTAACAATTAAACTCTAAAATTGGTATAATTATTATATTATATAGCTTACAAGTATCGATAGTCCATTAGGTTGCAATGTAGTGGCAAATTGTAGTAGTTGTGCTCAAGACCCAAGTTCACATCTTAGCAAGCATGCTCCTCTATGGCTATTGTTGTGACCTTTGAGCATTTGGGTTTGGTCCACACTGATTGAATAGGGCCAATTATGTTGGTTTGCATACTTATTTGTATCCTTAGTACAAGGAACCTCAATTGTAGCTATAAAATTACATAGGATGGGGCATAAATTTTCTTGGTTTACCATCCAGATAAAAAAAGGTTGATTCCTTTTCATAAAAAAAAGTTATAAATTTTGATAATATAATCTATAATTTTAACTTATATTGAATTTAGAAATAGAGGCATGCGTCCATTTCATATACAGAAATACAATGAAAACACAATGTGGCTATATTATTTGATTTATTTAATACAAGGAATATATAGTCAACATATATTCATCGTATGGTACCATATCCATATCCTTCCATATTTTTGTTATATTGTACCAAATTTATTCCATGTCATATTATAGTTTTTTGTTTTGTACAATAATTTTTTGACATCATATCTTATTTTTCTATATTTTACAACATTTTTTGTAGCATAGTTTCCCTTTTTATGTATTAGAGAGATGTATACCTTAAGAATTCTCCAATTGGGGGTCAAAGAAGGATAATGGTGCAAGAGGTCCTCATTACATTCTACAAGTTTATAGATTTCCAGAGATGGTTTTTTTTCCTCTAATGGAGTTTGTAGGAGAAAGTTATGTCCTCAACAAGGTATCAATCCAATTATTTCCCCAATGATCAACATGGTAGCCACATCATCTCACCATGATTCAACCATTTGGATATAGTAGCATATAGAAATCAACTAGCCTTCTAGAAGCATCATGAGGATCTAGAACCTTGGTCCTTAACCCTCACGATCAAGAAACGATGTTAAAACCCTATTTGAAACAAGAGAAATTGTTGCACATCCACTATAAAGATTTCATGTTCCATAGTAAAGCATCCACCAAAAGGAATAGAGGAGTAGGAAAAGCACTATGTAGGACACTTTAACAAACCATAGTGTCTCAGAAATCCACAATGAGCTTAATGATATCTGTATTTTTCCTTGTACAATAACCCTAAGGTTGTTGAGGAATCTTCTATGTTGTGACCATACCATTGATTGAAATCAATACGGACCCTGTTTCTTCTATCGCTCATCCAATTATAGCCAGGGATTGATCATCCATCCCAACCTAAAATAGGCAAAAAAATTTAGAAGAGAAGTTATCCTAACCCCTTTGTCATGGTTGTAGCCATAGTTAATAAAAACAAATAGGGTTTTGGACACAAATACTATACAAAACATAAATCTTTAAAAAAGAAATGTATGGAAAAAATCCCAATACTAAAAAATAGAGGGGTGTACATAGCACTAATGTGAAAATATATGATAATAAGAAGGGATCTTGCAAGAACTCTTGCCAAAAAAAGACTAGAATTCCAAAGAAATGGACAAACATGTCAAGAGAGATGAAGTGCTTTAGAGACACAAATTAAGAATTCAATACCTGGAACTCTTCCTTCTACCACAAATAACCCAACAAAGAATTGCCTAGAACAAAATATCTGGAATTATAACAACAAACAACATCAAGGTGGAAGTTGGAACGACATGGGAGCAAATAAACCTCGAGTTAATCAAGTTTAACTAGATTTTGCAAAGCCAAGCTCCCCAAGCTTACTAAAAAACCCAAAATTACACCAATTTTGTTCATGTTTTCATTCTTTTCTACAATGATTATATTTTTGTACTTGCTAAGGTTTTTCCTAAGACAAGTCAAATTCTTGACTCTTTTGCCTCACCCAGTTGTTCGCCAAAGTTGAGTTTAGTCACAAAAACGTGCAAGGGAGTGTACATCTCAAGTGTCCACCACCAAACTCTAGTCTCAAATTTCCCAACACAACAAAAATCCTAAGAAACCTCTGCTTGTCATCAAGTCAATATATCTTTGAAGGTGATGCAACAAATCTACCTATTTGAAGACAATCTTGATCTAGAAGGGTATGCCACAAACTCTACCAAGATAATGGGCTAGGGGACCATCCTCTTGCATCTAATGATGCAAAAAAGCAAGATGATCTAAACGCTTCTAGTGCAAGCCAAATTCGACTTAAGAAGCCTTGGTCCCTATACCTCTGAACCGTACAAAACCCATGAGGTCCAATTTGGACGAGATGTCACAACATTGTAAACATCGTCTCTCTATAAGAGCAAGGGACCTGCATCCCTTATTAAGTTGAGGTTGGAGAGCCTACGTCAACCCAAACATAAAAATAAACCCCAAGATAGGTGTTTACAATGGTGATCTCAACCTCCTTCCCCCTCAAGTAAAAGCGGTTCACTGAAAGGGACTTCTTTGAGCAATTGAAAATCATCATAACCAAACCAATATCTTTGGTCAAGGATAGCAAATCCTTCATCATCAATATGCAAAAAGGTAAATCCAAAATCTCCCTAGTAAGAGCCAAGCAAGCCAATATTTTAATTAGCTCAAGTAGGGAGTTTTTATTTTCTTTTTTAAGACATAATCAAAAAGGAAATGAATCGTTAGAAATAAAAGCATTTTTAAGGGGGTGTATTAAAGCGCAAAAACACTACTTGGGGAAGCTTTTGCAAATTCAAAGAAATTGCCAAGAGCGACCTACCACCTAAGAACGAAATATAGCCATTGAATGATTCTCCATTGACAACGAGGTGAATAAGCAATTACAACAACTATTTGAACAAGGAGTCATACATCCAACCACCTCACCTTTTGGGTCGCCTATCCTCATAGTGCCATAGAAAGATGGAACTTGGAGAATGTGTATCAACTACAAATTGTTAAATATGATCACCTCAAGAATCGACACTCTTCACACAAGATCAATGACTAGTTGGATCAACCACAACATCCCAAGTATTTCACCAAACTAGATCTCAAACTGAGATGCCACTAGGTGCAAATCAAATAAATACACCTAGAAGACCACCTTCAAGATGAGGCAAGGTCTATACAAATGGTCAATAATACATTTGGTTCATGTAATGCAACAGCTACACCTGTGTAGTTGAAGAATGATGTATTACGTCCCTCTCTAGATTCATTTGTACTAGTGTACTTGGTTAAAATATTAATCTTATAGCTTTGAAATGGATTTATTGTTCAATCTTTGTACAAAAATCATCATTGGATGTATGCTCTATGCATCCCTATGCACGAATTCAAAGTGGGTCACATAGACCTCGCGTGGAGACAAAGCACCAAATCAACTAGTTTGATAGGGTATTCCAATAGTGCCATCTTATAGAGGTTGACACTAAAGAGCATTTCATTTTTAACTACCCGCTCTATTTAGAGAACTAAGGATGCTTCCACTATCTATTTAGGGAGCCAAAGGTCCTTTCCAACTTCTTTTTTATCTCAACCAAGGATGCCAAACTCTATACCTGTAAGAGGCCCTCATATTCTAGTACCAAACACCCTAACCAGCCACAAGACAAACCTCCTCTGAGATGTTCCTTCTTTGCATTTTATTTCACTACCCCCTCTATTTAGAGAACAAAGGATGCTTCCATAGTCCTTTTAGGAAGTCACAAGTTTCGAGTTTCTTTCCATATCTCAACCAAGGATGACTAACTCTATACTCCCAAACACTCTAGCCACACCGTAGACCAACCTCCTTTGTGATTTTCCTTCTTCTCAATACTCCCATCTACTAATGGTACCAAGAGATACTAATTGGAAATGTGACTCTCTATTCGATATTAATGTGGGCTTGGGGATACTCCCCCTCACAAAGACCATAGCAACATTACAATTCCAAATCCCATACTAACAGTCAAACAAGGTCACACAGAACTTGGCATCGGGCAACCTCAATTGTTAAGAGAGTGATTGCTAACAAATTCTAATATGCTTACATTATTTGTATTCCATATTCTAGGTCCAATTCTCCCAAATATGATATTATGGTTTCAATGCTTAATTTTTAATTTTTTAGGTTTTAGCTTAGAGTAGTACTTCACTTTATTTTACTTTTTGCATCTTACTTTATAAAGGAGCTACTTTTTGTGCTCCTATTATGTATCAACACTATTGTACTCAACAATCCTAATTTTGCATTCATTTTTTGGACATTAATAAAATTATCTTATTTACCTAGATCAAGTATATCTCACATCTAATGCAAGTATTCAAGATTTAGAAATCATCACAACTTGGTTTATGTGATTGGTGGAGGGAAACTTAAGATTGACCCTATGTAGATGAAGGCCATTATCAAATGGCCAACTCCTACTCAAGCCACTAAAGCTAGGAGCTTTGTGGAAGCAACACAGTACCTTCGTAAGTTCATAGCATCCTTTACAAAATTGATTGGACCTCTCTATACCATAAAAATGTATCACAAGAGTTTTGAGAAAGTGAAACAAAAGATTAGTCAAGCAACAATTCTCGCCTTCTTCAACTTGTAGAAGCCCTTCAAAGTGGAGACAAATGCAAATAGATAAGCTATTTTGCTATCAATCTGAATTGTTTCATGAGGTAATCCAAAACTGCACCACACATGACATGCGCTAATGCAATTTGTTAACATACAGACACTATCTAATGGGCAAGGAGACCTTTATCTAAAGCAATCAACAACGTCTACAATATTTGCAAGCTTAGAGTAAGCTTCAACAAGCAAGACACTGCAAATGGACATGACTTTTCCAATCATTTCATCTCATCATCAAGTATAAGAAAAGTAATACTCACAAGTTGGCAAACATGTTGTCAAGGCCACCCACACCAAAGATCACAGCTTTGGGTACTCTTATGCATGTGGATCTTTTCACAATGATGCAAACAAAATGAAATACAAAAAAGATATTTAAGCTACTACAAAGCTAAATTCATAAAGAAGAAAGTGACAACAACGCTGACTACCATCTCCAAGATGGGTTGCCCTATAAGCTAGATAAGGCTCTATGTGCCTATAGGTGAGAGAAAACAACTTATATGAGAGATTCACACCTCCAAAGTTCTAGGCCACTTTAGTATTGGGACAGAATTGACTACATCACTTGATGCCATAACAATGCATGACAAGAGTTTTAGAGAAGTGAAACAAAAGATTAGTCAAGCACCAATTCTCGCATTCTCTGATTTGTATAAGCCCTTCAAATTGGAGGCAAAGGCAAATAGATAAGCCATTTTGTTATCATCTTGAATTGTTTCATGTGGTAATCCTAAACAACCCCACACATGACATGCACTGGAGCAAGTTGTTAACAAATGGAAGCACTATCTAATGGGCATGGAGACCGTTATCTAAATCAATCTACAACCTCTACAATATTTGGAGGCCCAAGGTAAGCTTCAACAACCAAGACACTATGAATGGACAAGATTTTTCTAACAATTTCATCTCACCATCAAGTATAAGAAGAGAGCAATGCTCACAAGTTGGCAAACATGTTGTCAAGGCCACCAACACCCAAGATCACAAGTTTGGATACTCATATGCACATGGATCCTTTCACCCATGATGCAAACAAAAAGAAATAGACAAAAGATAACGACTCAAAGGAGATCTTTCAACTACTACAAAGCTAAATTCATGAAGAAGAAGGTGACAACAAAGCTGACTGCCATCTCCAAGATAGGTTGCTCTACAAGCTAGATAATATTTGTGTGTTTAAACATGAGAGAAAACAACTTATATGAGAGGTTCGCACTTCCAACGTTCCAAGACATTTTAGTGTTGGGAAAAAAGTAGCCAACCTATAGAAGTGTGTATAATAGCATTGGCCCAAAATGCAAGAAGATGCGGCTCAATTCATTAGAGGGTGTATACATCGGTGTACCAATGACCTTTACAATAGGAAACAAGGTCTAGATCAACCTTACTTGTACCGACTACACCTTGGGAGAGCTTCTCAATGAATATTGTCAATTGTTTGCAAAGAACCAAGCAAGGATATGACTATCTATATGTGATAGTGGACAAATTTAGTAAGATGCGCATCCACATGCCCTGTAAAAAGACCATCAAGGAAATTTATAAGGATGTGTACTTAGGAAACTGAGCAACATTTTTCAAATAGAGATCAAATTTGTCAATGCCTTTTGGACTATACTTTAAGAGAAGCGAACACCAAGCCAAAGAAATCTACATCTTCCCATCCATGTAAGAATGGTCGAATAGTGTTGGAAATACTGAAGGGGGGTGAATCAGTATTTCTTAGCAATTAGAACTTTTAATCCTTTTCAGAGCATTAGTTATTCTTCAGTTATTATTAATGTTCTTCTTCAACAATTATAAACAATAATCAACAGTAGACAACACCATACAACAATGTAGAAACTAGAAAGATAAAATAGAGGAAACAAAGATTTTTAGGTGGAAAACCCCCTCGGGATCAAAAACCACTGAATGCTTCTCTAGTAATAGTCTTCTTCTCTCTTTGAAAGAAATATTAATTACATCAAGATTTCAGCTACAACTGAGGGATGTGTCAACTCCTAATTCACATGCCACAACCAGTAGGATGCTACTAAACCCTAATATCCTACTGCGACCAAAAGGACGCCCTAATGCCCTGTAGATCAGGCCACAACTTGATGAGTGCCCCAACACTCTATTTACCAGTTGTTGTCAGAAAGAATGCTTTGCTTCCTTGTTAGTTTATCAGACACAACAGAAAAGATGCCACAACGCCCTGTGCAAGACACAACTTGCCTTAGCACCACCCTGCCACCCTGAAGTGTTCTGAGGCCACAACCTGAAGGTGACTCCAATCCCCTACCTTGCACCACCTTGCCACCCTAACAAGCCAAAAAACTATGTTCACAATTTCCAGACTAGATCCCCTCGACTCAATGTAGAATAAGTAGACACTAATCATTGTTCCTATAAACTAATCATTGCACAATGCTACACATCAAGTTATCATTGTTCAATTGAACATCACTGTCCCTGCACACTGCATATCATTGTCACTACAAATCACTACACAATTGTTGGTTGTCACTACTCATGAATGAATAGTAATCAATGCACAACCACTGTCATCATCATATCAAGTTGCACTCGATGCTACAACCATCTGGTACTGCTATCAAATAATGGCACAATCCAAGGTGCCTCGGGTCATCCTAATGAGAGCTACCAGAGCTACTAGCATACGTGTAAAAGTTGTTGCTCGGATAGTCAATACCCCAGAGCCATCATCAATTGTTGGCATGTAAGATCACTACTACAATTAACCCACTGTAATAAGGTTACATAATGGTTGTCATATCAATACATCACATCAACTTGTGTTGTTGTCACATTAATAGATAATCAATGCGTATTGACATAAGGTTTCTAATTGTGATAATATGCTACAGCATACTGAATAAGTCAAGAATCATGGTCGCCACAAATGCACTCCTAATTTTTACTGCTATCAAGGTCAAGATGCCATGTCAATATTCACAGGTCATTGTCATATTATCATTGTCTACAGGTCATGTCAATGTTACTAGTTCTAGATGTCATGTCACTGCTGTGTTAAGAATGTTGTCAAATCATTGCATACTGTGTAAGTGAGGTCAATAAGTCAAGTCTCCACAGTCACTGTCTATGTAGTCATTGTTGCACAATTCAAAATAAACCATAGGTGAATGTTGTAGGTGTCATTGTCAAGTCACCTAAACAATAGAATGGTTGTCATCAAGTGTTATTAGCTTATCATAAGGACAAATCCAGTCAAGTCAGGTTATCAAGTCAAATGTCAAGCATCTATATGTCAGGCCTATGAGCTAAGTTATTACGTCATGTCACTAAATCCCATCAAGGTCTAGAATCAAATTCAATTCAGCGGATACACATTGTTACTGTCATATTGCCATCCCAAGGAACATTGTTATATCAAGCTAAAGTCAAGGAGTCACATCACAGATCACAATGTTATGTTCAAGTTACTATACTGCCATCACTCCTTCAGGAAGCATCACTGTCATAACTTAATGTACAATCATCTTATTAACATATAAGTCACTTGTTGCACTACATCTTTCAAAGTTTATGTCAAGTTTAGGTCATGTCACAATTTCAATTCTTACACAAGGACAAACAAGTCAAGGTCAAGATAAGGTCACATTATTGGGCCATAAACCATTGCTTGTCATAGATACTAAATCTCATCGTGAAATCAATTAAGGTTTGTCACTATCAACCTACTGTCAAGAATTTACATGCACAATCATTGTTTGTTGTTGCATTAGAACAGTCACAAACAAGCCCTAATGTGGCCCTAACCAGTCTTAAAAAGGACCTAGAATAGACCTAGCTCATACCTTAAGTTAGACCTTAACAAGCCCTAACTAGACCTAGGACACACTTTCAAACTTTAATGGTTGTCAAGTTTCTTTGTTTCTCAAGTCCATGACGTAGAACAAGGTTAAGACATCAAGCAATATTTTGACACTTAAAAAGGGACTTGCTCTCCTCAAAATAACTTCGTTGTTCAGGCCTTAAGACACTAGGACAGACCTATGACTAAGCCTTCAGACCAAGCCCTAAAGGAAGCAAAAAATCAAGGCTGAACACCTAGCCAACAATTCAAATAAATCACTTCCTTTTGTACAGTTCTGAGGGCCGAAATTATGTTCCTAGCCGCAGGGTCTACAACCAAAAAAATGCCCAGAAAAGAAAAGATCTCCACTGCCTTTAGAGGAGGGCAAATACACAGCAAATAGAAAACTCACCTTGGAAGACCAAGTAGAAGAGGAATGCTTGAAGTTGAACAATTAAATTCGTTGGTCTGCCCTAGAAATCCTTTGTTGTCTTATTTCAGGTAAGTCGAATTATTTCAGAGCAAAGGTCATAAAATAATTCGTTGAAATGATAATTTTGGAGTATACACAGTCTTTTTATAGGATTATGTGTGGGTATAAGAGGGGCTCCTATTAGCATTCTGATTTCCTTTTACAAGACCACAAACTCACTTTTCTTTTGATGATATACATTATGTATATGCTGGAGTGATTGATTTGAATAGTTTTGAAGTCTTGGGCTTTTGTTAGGTAAGCCATTTTAGGATATTTCAAAAATAACTTCCTTTTTAATAAAATTAATTTAATTTAATAGTTATTAATAAATTGCTTGTTTAAGCTCTAAGGAATTTGTACACTAACCCTTAAGGACCCTATTTAAAGTTTGAAATCAATAATTGGCTTAGTGCATATGGTCCTACTTAGTTGTGAAGTCAATGATTGGTCTATTGCCTTTGGTTCTTGCAATTATTCAACTTATATGTGGTGAGATTATGGTGATAAACAAGTCATATATTGACAACCGTAGGAGGAGGTGTCACGTCACTACCCTTGGGGTTTTAGCCCACAAAATTGGGTCTTCAATTTCAAGCTCAATTTTCTCTCAAACCAAGAGGAACCACGAGGCGTACCACATATCAACAGAAACATCTCTTCGAGGAGAATCTAATGACCTAGATCTCGAACACAAACTCAATGGTTTGACCATTCAAAACCCCTCGACAAGATGGGGGTATATCCTTAGTCCAGACTCCATGGAACCCAAACCCTAGGACTTGGGTTTTCAACCATCCAACAATATAGTTGCTATCTTGATGTAATCTGACAATTACTAAGAAGCGTTCATTGACCATTTGACATCAATGACTGGTGTTTTTGGTCAAAGTCAAACCCAGTCAACTCCATGGGTTGACATCAATGACAACACCATCCAACAAATAGAAGTGGTGAAGGAGATAATGATTCATCCTTTGTGGAGTTATAATTAGAAGCATTCAGGAACCTAGGGCAATAATTTGATCTACATTCATCATTCTTATAACAAAGAAGTCCATACTTCCACTAGCAAGTCCCCTTTTAAAACTTTTTTGGATATTTGCCACCTTCACCTCTAAGTATTGTATATGTACAACATGGAGGAGAGAAGGTAAATGCCACAGAAGAAGCATTAAAGGCTAAAAGATTCATTGATGAGATCAAGCAAATCCATTTGTAGGTACAAGTGACACTAAAGAAAATAAAACCAGATGACCAGTATAGAATTGGGAAGACATTCAAGATAGGAGCCCATGTATGGTTGCACTTTCAGAGGTTGCAAGGACAATGCATGGAGATCAAGGTTCTGCAATATGGTCCTTTCAAATTGTTAGAATGGGAAGGCAACAATGCCTATAGAATCAGTGTACCTCCATAGATGCACAATTACTCAATAGTGAGTGTGCAAAATCTGAAACTCTATGAGCCATCCATCATCAATGATGCAAGAGCATCGACAAATTTTTATAAACTTTACTAGATATTATTATTTTTTGAGGAAGTTGGATTCCTCATGCAATGATTTTAACTTTGTAATAATTAGTTGGAATCTAGAAACATTACCATTGAATATTATGGATTAGGCTAGCAAAAAAAATAGTCTTACTTTTGATTTTTTCAAATTAGGTTACTAAAATAATGGGTCTTATCCACTTATTATGGATCTTGATCCTATTTTAGATTTAGAATGATTTTTATAAATTAGTAAGTATGTGGAGAACTAGATTTAGAATTATTTATGAATCCTCTCTTGATTCATGGAAGGAAAAAACTATCTTGTTGTAATATATTTTTCAAGATATGATATTATTTTGGTTTTGGTGGAATATTGTAAATGAATGTACAGGCAACGCACTTATTCTTTGAATTGATGCATATTCCAAGCAACCATTTGTAGTTCTTTCATTAACCTGTAAAAATTGTGATTCCAGTTTGTTAAGTCTTTGAAATCATATTGTTAAAACCAGAGTTTAGCTATCAATTGTTGAGGAAATATAATGGATATGAAAGGGTTTATTAATATTTTTTTCAAATCAGATTGCAATCTCATTGGATGGCTCTGTAAACTTTGGTATTTAACACAAAGTGTTTTCTGAAAAATAGTTTGGCAGAACCTTGGCATCAATCAATAAGAAAAACAGGGGGCAAGTGTTAAGTACTTTAGAGGACTTAGCACTAGAAGCTTGGGGAGAGGTAGCAAAACATGTGGTTTTGTAAAGTAAGTCTACCACAACTAGACAGGCAGCAAGAACTCTAGAAAGTTAGATTAAAAGAAGCATTTCTAGTCAAGGCCAAATGGTACTCGAGGGGGGATGGGGGTTGAGTTGAGGAAATTTATCATCATCTCCTTCAGTGAAAGTTTTCGGAGACCAAAAGCCTCCCAAAATGGGGAAGTATGATTCAAAATGGGTTACTATATAATTTTCATCTGTTTTGATAGTTGAGGAAATTTATCCTCATCTCCTTCAGTAAAAGCTTTTGGAGACCAAAAGCCTCCCAAAATGGAGAAATGTGATTCAAAATGGGTCACTATATAATTTGCAATTTGTTTTGATACTTCTAAAGTGGGAAATCAAAGTTGTCACCTTACCAAGCCCATCTTTTAGGGGTAGAATCTATTTTGGTGATTTGGGGTCCTCAACCTCTAAAGCCTATTTTGTGCTTTGAATGGTCATTTTGGGGACAAAACCTTGCAAACAAAGTTTGCATCCCCCTAAAATTTTTATGCTAACCAAGAGATTCCCAATGATCAAAAGAGAACCTCAATTAAAGTCTATGACAAGTCATGCCTCCAACAAATTGACCTATGCTTTGACCACCATAGTACTATGTGAATGCCACATTAATGCTCATTACTCACAAATGGAGATAGACATCTTTAGACTTCACGAAGACTCTAAAGGGTCCAAATCCTAACCCAAATCGAGAGTTGGGGCATGAAAAACCCCTGACCCTAGCTGACTATTGAGACATGTTAAAAACTAAACCACAAGGGAGGGGTTTCATTCTGATTGTAATGTTTAATGTTCCATAGGTGACCAAATCATAGAAGTGGGATACCAGAGTCAAAGAGAGGAAGAAGACCCTATAGCAGCGGATCACAAACCACATTATACTCCATAGTGAGATAACCTTTCTTTGAATTTTCTTCATCTTTTGTTGGGTTTTCCCACATCAGGTTTCCCAGGTACATCTTGTGTTCAATGTGTTAATAGTGTGCTTGATGTTACCACTGTAGCCTCATCTTATCTTCTCAGTTGTTTTCAATACTTTGAGCAGTGTACTTCTAATATTACATTTAATCATAGACAATCACTGCACAACAGAGTATCCTCTCATGGTATTTTGCAGTGGCATTTAAGATCTGTTGTGAGGAACTGTCCAATGGAATATCAATGGAAGTTTACAGATCAGCCAAGAATGGGCGTATTGGATGAGTGAATTGATATCAACAGCTTCCTTTGCAGTTTTGATTGATGGAGGAGCTAGTAACTCTTTCAGATCCACAAGGGGTTTTTAAGGGATAGATGCCCTGTCTCCCTTTCTGTTCACCATCATGGCTAAAGCCTTGGGAAGAGCTTTGTAAAATGCTAAAATCTGTGGCAAAATCGCACGTCTCTACATCTCTTCTAACACCATGTCTCTTTCACACATTCAGTTCGTAGATGATCCTTTACTGGCAGGTAAAGCAAGAACCAGGAAAGACAGGACCTTCCTCAAAGTCGAAGCTTCAGAACAAGAAAACAGCAAAGAGAAATCCAAGTGTACACAGAAGAGTTCTGAACATTCTGGAATTCCAAGGAATGAGTTCTCTACAAAGTGTCTGAGCTCCCCACAGTCCAACTCTAGACACAGGGCTAAAGAGGACTAAAATCTCTGATGATTTGAAAACCAAACTTAACTCGGGTAAACGGGTTTATTTCATTGGCAGGCAGAGTTGTACCAAGTCACTCTGTCCTGACTCCTAACAGCAATACCCCATTTCAGAGTTCCATTATCTTGGCCCCAAAAGCCACCCTGAGTGAAATGGAAAGTATATTTAAGGAATTTTCTTTTAAAAGAAGCCTGTAATGAGAAGAAATGACATCCTCTAGCTTGCAACAAAAGTCACCCAGCCCAGATGTGAAAGTGGATTAGCAATCAGGAAAATAGACTTGGTCAACCAAGCATCAGTAGCAATGCTATACTGGAGAATTCTAAAGGAATCATAAGCACTGTGGTGCAAATCCTCAGAGAAAAATACTTCCTAAATCTGCCTATAGAGGAAATCCTGAAACTCAAGACTCCTAAAGGTTCCAGCATCTAGAACAGTATTATTCAAAGCAGATCCATCTTAGAAAATCACATCTTATGGGATACCCACAATGGAGACTTACTCAATTCTGGGATGATACGTGCAATGGTTATCCACCTGACAAACTCAATCAAGACTTTTAAAAATACTATAACTGATACCCACAAGGGAGACTTTCTCAATTCTAGGGTTATACATGGGATGGTTATCCACCTGACAAATCCAATCAGGACTTTAAAAATACTATAACTGGTATGCCACAGATCAATTAGATCAAAGTAAAAGATTACTGGTATGAAATTATGAATTTTCTCTAAAAGGCTCCCAAGGCAGGTCAAAATATACCTCCTGGAAAGACCCTGGTGAATGGCCCACTAGCCTGAATGAGAACATCAATTTCATAATCAGAGCTGAACTTACCTCAAGAACAATCCTGTGAAAATAATGCAGAGATGTCCTGTGCTGATTCAGCTGAAATGCTGGGCAAGGAACATGCTCCATCAAAAAAGGATAAACCTTAGTTCCAATCTTAGTCGCAGACTTACAGAAAACCCTACATGGAAGAAATACAGTGTCTGTCAACATGGGCCAAGGTAGCAGTATTTACATGTTTGGCAGGAAAAGGTAAGTTTCTCTCAATAATCTGAATTAGCACTTGGAAAGTGAGGAGTAATTGGTCCCTCCAGATGCAGTGTTTGCAAGATTGAAGAGAAGGATATGAGATCCCATCCTTCTTCAGTTATTCTACTGCAAAGGAAGCTTGGACCTGGTTGAGCAAAATTTGTGGACAGCCATGCCTTCAGGTATGGTTTATACTAAGTCACTTTAGAAAGCTGAAATATTAAAGTAGGTTTGGTATATGTCTCACCCAGTCACCAGGTTTTGTCTTTTGGTTTCTATAGAAAGCATGGAATAGCCACGCCTTCAGGTTGGTTCTGCATAAGTGTTTAGAAAATATACTAAGCCACTTCGGAAAGCTGAAACATTAAGCAGATACGGTATATCTAACCAGATTCTCTTTTGTTTTTTATGGAGAGCAAGAAATAGCAAGATTTTGAAGAAAAGCATGCCACTGCAGAGCAGATTTGGGGAAAGATCTGAACGAGCCAACCTGGAGACAGCTAAATCTAGATGTAAACAGAAAAGTTTGGTCATACATCATTCAGAAAAGTTTGTCATCCTTTAAATGGGTTGCCCCCCTTGATTCCTCTTCAAGATAAAGGAAAGGGGGTTCAGAAAGTTTTCTTGCACTCAGACTTGGGACCTGGCTCCTAGGACTCGATCAAATACAACTTTGACAGAACCTCCAAAGGTAATCCAGGCCTAGTTGGAGCTGGAAGGGGTTTTACAAATGACTGACGGCACAACCTAGGGCTCCTCATGAACTTCCTGAACACCAACACTAACAACCAAGCGGAAGGAGATGCCATGAGAATGGAAATAGCAGAAGCTCTTGATAGAAGTACCAAAAATATGAACTTTAAAGGGGATTCCAAAACTGGTTCAGAACATTGCTGACAGAATCATATCTTGTCAATCCTGGGACTTGAACAGCAAAGTGTTTTGCTTGATTCAGGCAAAGGATTGGTTTGAAGCGTGGGACTTCATTTATGTAAGAACATCTGCAAATAAGATAGTTGACCAATTAGCCAATCAAGTTGTCCACCAGGCAACAAATCTTTCACATTCCCCTTCATTCCTAACCAAAGAAAGTTTGCTTTATCTGATGAGCCAAGGGAAGGATGAACCTTTTTCCACCATTCCATCGTCATAATGAGAAACGCATGCATAAAAGGAAGGATGATGACAAACCATCTCCCATTTATGAAGAGGAATATGGTACAGCCAGCACCCAGGTAATCCAGGTGGAGCACTGTGCAATCCATCTTAAATTCAAAGATCCTGGAGAAGTTAGCATCCTCCCCCCAACTCCAAATTCCATCTGGTTAATGACATGAATGTCAGTGTAGAAAAGAGCATGCAGAATTCTGTTACAAACTAGGTTGGCTTTTTACAGTTTGAGCCTTACAAATGGCAGAAGGCAATTGCATCTGCTCAAGAGCCAAATTATGAGTGCTTATATGCTTGTTATCTGATTATGCTCCCTGCATCTTGGTCTTATTTTCAGGATGTTGCTTTACAGGCTGTACAATCTTATGCATATGGTTTAAGGAACAGTCTTTGGGTGGCTCTATAGTGGCAATAGTCTGAGGCTCTGAACCCTTTCACCGTTTTGACAAATGTGAAAAGACAGTCCTTAAAGTAGGCTCATGCAGTTTATCATAGTTCCAGGATGCATAATCTGTAATTTTGTGGATTCATCTAGCTTCTCTCACTTTGGGAACAAAGATCTATATACCATAAACACATTTTTCCGTAAAAAATGAATTATAAACTATAAGGTTGTAACATGTTTGTTGGAAGGCCTAATCATTGTGTGCAACAAAGTCATTGCTTCCTTGCTCTAGAGCCACTAATTGAAGATCAAATGGGATAGTTTAATACTGGGCTTTCCAGTTGTTTGTTATTGACAACTATATTGTCTCTAACTGCAATTACTACAGGGATATCTAAAAGGTAGCTTGGTAAAATATTAACATCCACAGAAAGGAATGTTGATACAAGATAGATAACAATAGTTTTCCATTAACCAGCCAATCATAAAAATTTCATATTGTTATCCTCCATTCTTATAAACTATAAGGTTGTAACATGTTTGTTGGAAGGCCTAATCATTGTGTGCAACAAAGTCATTGCTTCCTTGCTCTAGAGCCACTAATTGAAGATCAAATGGGATAGTTTAATACTGGGCTTTCCAGTTGTTTGTTATTGACAACTATATTGTCTCTAACTGCAATTACTACAGGGATATCTAAAAGGTAGCTTGGTAAAATATTAACATCCACAGAAAGGAATGTTGATACAAGATAGATAACAATAGCTTTCCATTAACCAGCCAATCATAAAAATTTCATATTGTTATCCTCCATTCTTATTGGAAGCTTTAGAACATACATTTCACCCTCATCATCCATCAATTAAAAACAAGACAAATTCAGCCATCTATTATCTTCGAGACAGATATGGAATAAACTGTATGTCTATAACATGACCTCAGTTTCCTTTATTTGAACAGCAACATACCAAATATGATCCAGTAAGATATTTTAGAAGTTATACAGCTGCAAAGAATTGACAAACCTAGATTTAGATGATTTTCTCCAAAGAAGACAAACCAAAAATAATAAAACAACTCATGCTGAATGAAAGAGAATCATGCCCAGGCCAGCTCAATTTTATCAACCTTTCTAACATAACTTTTATAAGAAAGAGCACTACTTAAACAATCATGAGAATGAATTGACAATATTCAAAGAACACAAACTAGCCACTGATCAACAACTTTTCGTCCTATACATATAATAAGATGGGATATACCCTGTTGTATCTACTACAAGAATATGATGTCAAAATACTCGCACCAATAATCCGAGTTTAGAAAGTATTTAGTAACTTCAGCTCGGACAAAAGTGACTTTTAATACATTTGGCAAATAACATAATCAATTTGTTCTTATGTTATAGCTTGATGATAGCAACACCTACAACAGAAACTATTACATTATAAATGACAAAAGAACCAGTGGGTTTCTTATAGTAGTAACAGTGGCAATTGCCTATCAGTGGATAGAATTTCAAATTCCAAGGAGTTATTCCAACATAAGAGACAACAAAGGCACTTCACGTGTTTTTTCTACTGCATAAAATTGTTAATCAGATTTATCAGTTCTAGAGAGTTTGTACTCTCAACAAGGGAAGCTGTAATGATTAAGACCTCAAAATAACAATCACGAAAGGAAATATAGAGGTTTACCTGAATTATGCCCTTTACACGCCAAACGTCATGCTTGAGAACTACAATCTGGGAGTCATCTGGATGTAATGACCGCAGCTCTTGTCTTACAGCCTCTATGCTAGCATTGTGTTCTGCTGACAACTGCACAGCAGCTATTTCTCCAGTAGACCTGATCAGTCTCCCCATTACAACACGTGAGTCTCCCAGGTTGGCAACGTAAAGTGTCTTCTCGTACACAAGACCAACTAAACAGCAAGAACCAACTGCTGCAAGCTGTGGTTTTGTGGGCCAAGCATTTGTCACAAGAGACATAAATCCCTCTTCAGTTGCTAGAAAAGCATTCCGTATCACCTCAGCAGACATTCCCCGCTGCTCCAGTGCAAAGTCTGTGAAAACACAGTGGCTCCTTAGTTGGCAAGCCTGCAACGGCTTTTATCCATGAGATATTGCAGTACTTCATACTTCCAATCAGCAGAAAGTCCTAACAAACAATTTCATCCAATGACAACAGCATATAACAGCAACATTAGGAGTTACCCTCTGCAACGGTAGATGTATGAGCTTGGACCCTAACAAAAAAAGAAGTTAGCAAGTAAATGAGTGGTAAATCCGAGCTGCTATGTTTGTCATGATTGCATGATGTCAAATACTTTCTCTAATGTGGGCCAAGAAAGAGAAAATAGAGGACCCCAATAATCAAATCTCCAGGGCTGATTGAATGCTAGCTAAGCCATCTAGATAGATATACTTGCCTCAAATAAGGCAGCACGCAGGATCCCACAGGGATTGCATACAATCAACCATTGCATTCAGGAATGCCACATATAATTGATACCAAGCAAGAGATAGAGACAAAAGGAAATGAATTACGCAGCCAAAGTGATCTCATGGACTCCAGAATCCAAACTAAGGCCATGTCCAGCTTATAGTGTAAGCATGTATATCTCATATGACATCGGAATCTATTTGATTTGTTTGTCAGGAATCAGGATGACTTTACAAAAACTGATATAATGACCAAGAAATGATAGGGAGCAAACCTGCTAACAATTCAATAGACCCATTTTCTGTCCAACAGAATGGTTGTAGGTTAAGTTTGAAACATGAATTCAGAGCCTCTAGAGTATAGGCTCATTGTGACTACATAACCATAAGATAAAATAAGCATCAAGTAAACCATTGAAAATAGGGGCAAGAGGTAATTTAGGTTTTAACCTTTAATTACAATCAGTAGATCTCGACCAAAAAATGATTCCTCGGGAAAGACCCACTCAATCTAAATTCTATTAAATTGGCTTTGGAAAATGTTTATACCTTTAGCTTCTGCAACATCATGGACAAGCACAACAATGCACGAAATCCTAAGAACTGAAAAAAATTCGCCTGCAGTTAGCATTTCATATGAAATTAAAAATACGTGATACGCTCCAAACAATACAGAAATTTGTAAATAGATTTCGGCCAAATTACGCGTAACACCTAGAAGTCCTAGGCAATGTGAGCGTCGAACTCTTTCTGACCTGCATGGAGAAATCATATTTCCAGAAACTGTTGGCATGTGCTTGCACCTACCATTACATTAAAAGTAACACTAGAAGAAGGCCCACATCTTCAGACACGCAGAGAAAAAATATGATCCCCGTTGGTTCAAACTTCAACAAATAAAATCATGGTGGGGCAAATCTATTTTCGGTAAAATCCAATTAAGAGGTGCACTATAATTATCAATTCCAGAAGCATATCTAAACAATTGAGAGAAAAGAATGGGATTTCTAGTCATTTCTAGCTACAAAAGGGACTGTTGTACAGAGTAAGCCATTTCAGGCAGCGTTTAGAGGACGGCAAAAGTCCAAAACACACAATGTAAACAAATTCTCGGAGTGCATACTAAAAGAAACATGCGCAAAAATTCACGACAAGACCTACGCAAACTAATTAAAAAAAAAATAGAGAGTACATGAGAACAAGAAGTGTACATTGAAAATAAATTACACTAAATTTAAATAAACACAGCAGAAATAAAGAGAGTATCTGGAACAGCGACAAGCAGAACGCATTGGAACATATCAACTCGCCCCTTGGTGGTTCCTGTACTTTAAAACAAGTCAGGTTAAAATTTCCAACAAGTATAATTCCGGATGCCCATAGGCCCTTACGATTAAACCAGCTCTGATACCATATGTAACAGCACAAGTAAAACTAAAATTAATGTCAAAAGGAAAACAATTCTTTCAATGAAATTATACCTGTACTTTCCGGCTATGAAGTGACCACAAGATTTGGGGACGACTCTCCTCCCAACCGTAGGCTCAATTG
>APFE030838380.1:41210-56691 GCA_000404065.3 Pinus taeda | reverse complement strand
AAAGATCACATCTAGTATCAAGAAATGAATCTAACCATATCTTGTAAAGCATTGGAAGAAATTACCACTCCTCAAACTCTCAAGATAGAAGTACATATCAAGAATAAAAAGGTTCAAATAGTGAAATATCACATCTATCATCAACAACAAGTTCTCCAACTTTTAAAGGATAATGCCACTTTGGTGCAAAATCAAATGAAACAACATGTAGGTCAACATCATAGTGAAAAAAGTTTGGATGTAGGTGATTGGGTATTTTTATAGCTACATCTCAAGCAAGCTATTTATGAGAAGGAAATGTTGGCAATACTACATGTACTTAAGAAATGGCGACGTTACCCAAAGGGAAGACACTTCAAGGTAAAAATGGATCATGACAGTCTTAAACGCTTTTTCAAACAAATATATCTTTAGAAGAATAGAAAAAATGGGTCACAAATATGTTGTGTTATGACTTTGACGTCATCCATAGAAAAGGGAAGCAAAATTTTCTTGCAGATTCACTCTCAAGAAAGGATGACAATGTGGAAGCAGTTTTGTGGTATTTCTATTATCCAACCAGATTGGATTAAAAAAGCAAGAGATGAATGGAAGGATTAAGATGTGTGGCTACTCATTCAAAAGTTGCAGATGATCCCAATTCAAAGAATATTGCCAGAATTTGAAGAGGAAGGAAAAATCATATTGGAACCTAGAGCAGTCACAGAAACAAGAACCTAACAGCTACATAATAGATAAAATTCAAAGTATCTCATCATGTGGAAGAACTTACTAGTTGAAGATTCCACATGGGAGGACAAGAATTTTATACAGAAGCATCAAGAACTACTCAAGCGTTGAGGACAATACTTTTCAAAGGAGAGGGGCATGTTAGGCCCCTATACTACTAGTGTAACCCCTTCTTGTTATTAGCACAACCCCCTTATTATATTGTCTTACCCATGTAGTCCCCATATTATTATTATTATGCCCCATAGAAGACGACTATTGTTATTATTGTGCCCTTACTTTATTATTGTTATTTCAGCTCTGATTATATTATAACCCCTTAGACTCATATATATAGAAAGGAGATCTTGTCATTTGTATCATCCAAGAATTGTTCATTTATGTAATGTATAGAAGGTTCCCCCTTGAAGAGGCTGAATTCTAAGGCGTTGATCTTTCTTTTCTATCTTTATGTGCACTGGTTTCATAACAGTTTTATTCAAACACATTACTTTCTCAATGAGTATCTTAGTGAACCTCCAACCAAATATAATCTATGGGGATTAATTGCATTCTCTCATATCTATGGAATGGACTTGGCTCTATGTTAATTACTAAAACACAAATTTTATTATATGCTCATACCATAAGATAAGAGAGTTTCATAATCGATTTTGTATGGTGTTTCATGATATCTGTCTACCAAATGGGAGAATAAAACCAAAACATATGTTTAACAATGTACACTACCCTGCTATTGCCATGAAGCTTGCACTTAATGGTAATTTCTTTCTCTTTCCTAGATTCCCAAGTAGTGAGAATATAATTTATTTTCTCAGAGTATTGTGACTTGATCAAATTTCCTACCACACTATCTCAGTGCACATATTGAACAAAATAGAATGACTGTGTAGATATACGTAGACAACCCTTTTAAATATACACACGAAGGCATCATGTTCCTAATTTTTTTTTTGAGATATTTTCTACCTTGAATATGAGGTTATCTGTTCTCAACAATCCTTTTCTTATATGCTACATTTCAATTTACTTCTCCTTTTGTGCCTCTAGTTTACTTTTTGATGCATATTATCATAAAAACATTAAAACACATTTACACATGTAACACTTTCATAGGGAATGTATGGATTTACTCAAATGTGCGATATTGAAGGAGAAAAAAATATGACTATTGTGAGGAAGGTTGGCCCTCCTAACCATCGACATAATCCTCTACAACCTCATTAGATATCTTGGGTTGTATGAGATGTCTTGCATAGCTAATATATGAAAATTGTATTTATACATCTAATGTGTCGCCTATTAGATCCTCACTGTAATGCGACAATATGTCTTGCAATGCGAAATCATATTGTCCATTTTATTTTAAGTAGATTAAATGCAAAATAGTTCAAGAATGATCCTATAAAACTCATCTATGAAAAAAATGAAACAAAGATTATATTACGATGATTCTCCCCATGAGATGGTGTTTCGCATAGTAATAGACTAAGTTATTCATTGTTTCCTTAAGTATCTCCCCTTGAGGCCCTGCTAACTTCATTTTGTGATTAAAGTCACATGCTGCTCCTTTTTCTTCCTCTGTCATACCTTTGTAGGTTTTTGTCAGTTCTCTGCATTTCCTTCATTGTTTCGTCTACTTTCATTTGCTTCCATCATATGCCTAGAGTTCTTCAGGATATTTGTAGGTTTGCAGTCTTTGTCTTTGTGTCCATGATTTCTACATAGATAACCCTTATTTAATGAAGATATGGCGAAAGTGGTGTGTGAACTCTTATGCTCTTCTTTGGATAGAATTTAGATTCAATGGATCTATGTACAAATTCATTGCACAAATAACAGTAACAATGGAAGTGTTTTGTGTACCCGATGTATGATTTTCATTTACGTTTTCTTACTTGAGGGAGCCTTCTTGTTTGATGCATCTTTTGTTGATTAAAATATCTTCGCTTTCCCTTACATTTTGTTGCTACATGACACAATTCGTGGCAAGAAAAACACTTGATGTATTTCAAGGGAGAAAAGGATCTCCTTTGAGATATTTTGGACTTTCCAGTAGGAAATGACCATTTTGCAAAAATCATTTTATTTCACTCATTCTTTGGATTTTTTTATTGCTGCTTGGTTTTTCTTGTTTCTTTTCTATTCACTTTGCTTGTACCTTCCTCTAATGGTCTTTTTAGCACTACCTCATTATCCTGTACAGCTTCTTTTAATCTCTTGTTTTTCTCTTCTGAGGCCTTCATGGATGAAATATTCTCTCCTAGGTGCTTACACACCACGTTCTTTTCATCTAACTCTCTTATAGCTGAAATAATTTTATGCTAATCTTTCACATTGTACCTCTTGTACCATTAGTTGATTATTCATCGTCTCATATATTCTCCTTTCCTCTTCAAGGTGTGTCTTCAAGCTTACAATTTATCCTTGAATTTATGTTATTTTTCGCCACATATTTGTAAAAAGTTCTATAGTCTCTCTTTCGTTATTCAATCTTCCTATTTCAGCAAAGGCTATGTAAAGCTTGTCATTTCCTCTAGTTAGCTTTCCTTTATGATAATAAGGTTTAGAACATCTCTCATATGATTGGACATTTTCTTTTTACAAGTAATTTTATTTCTGCTATTTTTTCTCCTTTTCTAAATTGCAGCTGATCCCGAAATTTAAAATAAGCAACTAACTCTATCAATTATGCAATTTAGAATCAACACACCTCTATTCAACTTACTAGCATAGAATTTTTGTGAAGTAAGAGCAAAGAAAACTTACATGTAGCGATGATATGTCTTAATTGTTATTTCAGAGTTGAATGCTATTTAAATCCCACTAACTGCAACAATGCTTTGGGGACGACTCTCCACCCAATCGTAGGATTAGCTTCACATAATCTTTCTACAGGTGGCCATGCCCGAGCCCTCAATCAACATACTACTTCTAGGGAATATTTTATCTCACAACGCTTTTCTCCACATAAAATGGGGGAAGGAATGATCATTCTCATCTTCCTCGTCATCTATTCTATAGACCAAACACTAGAAAGGGGTTTGCATGCACACATTCCATGTGTCAACATGCAACTTTTATTCTTTTATTTTAAGTTTTACTTAGTTTAATATTTCTCTTAATTTAATTATTTCTTACTTTATTACTTTTTACTTTTTGTTAACTTTACTTATTTTTACTATTTTTATACTTTATATATATATATATATATATATATTATATATTTAGGTCTTCAATATTATTATTACTATTTTATTTTTATTATTATATTTCTCTTCATTATTGATTATTTATTTACTACTATTATCTTTTCTTTAATTTTGTATTATTTATTTATCATTATTATTTTTCTTATTGTTTATCATTATTTTTCTTCTTTAATATTATATTATATTATTTATTATTTATTATTTTATTATTATTAGGGGATATTACATATGGTTTTTAAGGAACTTTGTCCCAAAGTTAAGTTGAATAATTTAACATTTTATTTATTTAGATATTTATTGATTTTAGTTTGCCCTACACCCTCTATTGAACTTGTATAACAAACAAACTTTGAAAGTTTCCACAACAACCGAGAAATCTCAAGGAAACTCTATCCTTTTTCGCACTTTCAGAACCAGGCATAAGCCTCATCGGTATGTATCCTAGCCTAAGGCTTCCCCCAAGGTTTCTGCCTAGCTCAAACCTCATCTTCTCCAAGGCAAGCATCTGGTCCGAGTACTAAATGACTTCGGGCATCTCGCAAGGCTAACCCACTCCCTCCACACCTACTAAGGTTCACAGCCCTAGGCATCAAAGTCCTTACACCCTCACTAGACTTCAGCCTCATAATCCATTATTAGACACCTACCCTACAATATCTGGCACTTGGCATCATCAAGATTGTCTCATTGCCCCTCAAGAGTTATCCATCAAGAGCTATATAGGACAAAGGAACCACTGACATATGTAATGTTTTTTGAGTATGTCCCTATCCCATATGGAATTTTATAATCTTCCTCAAAGGTATGTGCTCGCACAAGATCATCAAATAAACTTACCCTCTCGGCCCATATGTGGATTTCCTGTCAAATATCACATCTCAAAATGCAACAAATGCATTAGTTATAACATCATAATATCATAGAAAATAATCCACCATGCCAACTTTTGTATGTCATCATGGGAATATAACATTGTCGTTATCAAAAAATTATTTATGGTAAAACTGCATGTAATTCCCTGTTTTGCACCAAGAAATACCATAATATGTTATAACATCAACATATATGTATCAAATATATATCATGACATCATATAATAAATAGAAACACAAATTGACATAACTTCATAAATATGAAATTCATCTGAATACATATCAAACAGAGAGAAATAATATATCATAATCATTTTCATCATGATTCATCGAATTAAAATTTGATGACCACTATATATATTTTGCTTATCCCATCATGTTTTTGTCTCAATATCACTTCATATATTTCATGGGAACAACACCTATCTATTTCCTTTGTTTTATGTCTAAATTTTTATTTTAAACCCCCATAAAAAAATTGTAATCCAAACTTCATTTGATTACCAATAATAATTTCACAATTCAGAAAGACTTTTAACAACTAGGTTCATTTGGATTAAATTTGATTATCTCTCCTTTTTTTTAATAAACCATTTATATTTCTATCTATAATAAATAATTTCATTCCATCTTATTTATATATCTTTATTTTCAAAAATAAATAAATAATTTATTTATTTATTTTTTCAATTTTTACTTTGTAATAGAATTCAACACTTCTTATATTTAAATATACCAAAAAATATATCAAAAAACTTAAAATAAATCTAATAACTCCATAAACAAATATTTAAAAATAAATAAAAAAAATATTAAAATCTTAAAATAAATGTAACACTGGTATAAAACAGATATTTAAAAATAAAGTAAAACTTTATATTTCATAAAACAAATATTTTTTTTTTCCCTGTAAAACTATCTATTATATTATGTACAGTGGGAAATTTACATCCAGGATGACATTGTGCCCAAGGCCAGCAGTGGTGTTGTGGGCTTGGCTTTTACAGAACAAAACATGCCCTGGCAGGGGCCTTACTGCTATACTGAGACATCCAAAATGAACCATTGAAATACAGACAAAACCTTGACTATTCTGAAACCACCCACGCGAGGGCACGATAGCTGCCTTGAACCGCCCACGCAGGGGCACGATATCTGCCTTGAACCGCCCACGCAGGGGCACAATAGCTGCCTTGAACCTCCCACGCAGGGGCATAAAAACTGGCTAGAACTAACCACGCAGGGGTATAAGAACAAAACATGAACATCCCACACTAGGGCATCAGACGAATTGGACCTAGACCAGATACGACAAAAACATAGCCATAGACATAGTCAGAACTAGAGAGAACCAGAACAAAACTTGAACATCGCTGGGTGAGGAGGAGGTGGTACAGCTGAGGGCTATTCTGGAGGCTTTTCCTCAACCACTTCGCACTAGCCATATTTCTCCCGCAGAGCGTCCTAGTCCTCCTCAGCTTCTTCGTTAGAGGTTGTAGCTTCCTGAGCCAGAGGGCTTTTTGGAGCCTTCCCAGTTACCGCCACTGGTGTTTGATCTTCCGCTCCCTAGCCTCCCACTGGGGTTTTCTCCATGCTGCTCGCACCTCCATCTTCATCCTGAGATTCTTTGAGAAAAAGGACTGAAACGTGGGCATTGATGCGGGGCCTGTCCCGCATGCTGCCAAAAGAGAAGATGGCAGACCCGAATGCGGGTGCAAGGGCTGGCTCCGCCTCAGGATCGCCCGAGTCCAGGAACTGGCTGGCTTGAATGGGGGTGGCCTGAATTCCTTTGTGGCAATGGCAGCGGCAGCATTGAACCCGTGGTCGTGAGGCTGGAGGGCGAGGTGGCCTTCCACGAGCTGGACCTCTTCGACGAAACATGGCTGTAGGGGCAGATATGGATGCAGGTGTAGAGATGGCGTTGCGCCCCATAGTCCAGAGCCTCCTCTAAATGGTGCCCACACAGCAATCAGAGTTAATCTCGCAAACGTTTCCCACAGAACTTGAAACCTGGACGAGGATGCTGCAGAAGAACGACTGTGCTCCATGTCTCTGCCGACCTCCCTTAAAATCAACCCAGATCGCCTCAACTGCAAGTTGCAGACTCTCCATTGTGACATAACCCGCATTGAATGCCTGCCGCCTTCCCTAAGTTGTAATTCCATGGCGGCGAGGTATGAATTTAATGCAGAGCTTGGACACGGGGTAGCACATGGCTTCCATGTGGCTCCTCGCTTACATCTGTCTCGTCACCCGCATCCGGGTTTCATAAAACAAATATTCAAAAAATAATAAAAATAAAATATATTGCATACGTTGGAAATAGCATTTTAAAATTTAATAAAAACAATAAAAAAATTTAAAAGTATCATTTATAATTAAAAAAATCATCTATGATTTTCTTTTTTCCATATTGTTTTAAACTATAGCAAAAATACGATGTTGTTATTTTTGGCTTTTTGTTTTCTTTTTATATAAAAAGAGCAATACATTCTCCTTTAAGAATACTATTATATCATCCTTATTGTATTCTTACGAATATATAACTTTCATTTTGAAAATTTCAAAAATCCTATTCAAATCAAACCTATATTGATATTACTTCATCGTATTTCATATTAATTTACTTAACTCAACACCAATACAACTTTTATATGGTTAATAATGTGTGTCATAGCAAATTAACCATACCCCTTTTTTGTTTGAATGTAACTGAAGGGAAAATGTCGCTTTAGTTTACAATATAAATAGACATATGGAACTTTATAAACATCACCCAATTTCGTGGTATGGCTTTGCTTGGTGATACGGCCTTGTTTGAAACATAACATACGATCCATTAATTGAAATGTAATTTGCATATGTGCATACGCTGCCATCGATTCTCAGGTAATTTCTTTTAGACTAGAATAAAACATAATTTATTTTGTTTTATAAATAATTAGGGTAACTTTGAATTTCCGGTACCACTTTATTTCTCAAAATTTTTATTGTCCTTTGTGAAAAAAAAATAAAATCAGGTTTTACCTTAAACGAGTTCCACGACAGCGTTTTCTAACAATATGATGACAACCACTCACAACACTAACTGTTGAAATTTCCTTGGAGAACAAGTAGCGAGCGATTGAAAATAATATGCTTTCAGAAAAAATGTGAACATAATTGAAAAGAAGGAGATGTAGCTCACAGGTGTGGCATGCACCTGGAGACTACACTCAAAATAGAGAGATCACTCTCATACACTCTATTCCTCATCAATAAAATATTACATCATTAAATACAACTTTAGAAATCAAGAAGTTGCAACCAAACTCCTAAACTCTAGGAACAAATCCTAAACTAAGGAGATACATTACAACTACGTAACCAATTCTCCATTAATACAAATAATATTAATTATTTTCAACTCCCCCCCTTAATGGAGAAAGGGTTGTCCTGGACTCCTAACATCCCTCTAAACAATTCAAACTTCACACGTGTAAGATGCTTTGTAAAAATATCATCCATATTGTCACAAGTTTTACAATATTCAACAATAATTTCTTTTGACTGTAGCTTCTCTCTGATAAAATGGAACTGAGTGTCTATATGTTTCGTGTTTTTATGAAACCTTGGATTGTATGCCAATTTAACGGTGCTCTGGTTGTCGCTTTTGATGGAAGTGGAATTCTTCTGTTCTTTTCTTGCATCATTGAGAAGCCTTCTCAACGAGATCACTTCACACGTCGTTGCACACAATACTTGATACTCAGCTTCACATGAAGACAAGGCTACAATACTCTACTTCTTGTTGCTCCATGCTATGACCCCAGATCCTATGCTGAATGTGTAACCTATGGTGGACCTTCGATCATCCAAGTTACCTGCCCAGTCTGAATCTCAAAACCTGCTAGAGTAACATCAGATGCATCAGTGTATAAAATGCCATAGTTAACAGTACCACAAAGATACCTCAACACGCTTTTTGCTTCTACCTAGTGACTTTCAAGCGATTTTTACATGAATTGGCTCAACACACTAACAGAGTATGCCAAGTCAGGTCTAGTCGTTGTGAGATATATATTTTTGTGAGATTCAAGTTGCCAACCAGCTGTCTGTACATTGTAGCATCAACCTCTTTAGTGCCATCGTCACTGCACAACTTCAGATTCTGCTGCAAAGTTGTCATTGCTGATCTACACTGATCCATACCAAACTTTTCCAACGGATTTCTAGCATACTTTCCTTGGGTAAGGAAAGTTTTCCCAGTATCTCTGCATACTTCTAATCCTAAAAAATAATGAAGGCTTCCGAGATCTTTCATCTCGAAAACTTGTGCCATAAGCCTTTTGATTCCTCTGATTAAATCATCTACATCTCTTGTTATAATCATGTCATCTACATAAAAAGAAATCAAAATAATTTGCCCCTGATTATTGTACCTGGTATACAAATTTGGGTCATTTAAACTGCTATGAAAGCCATACTCTAAAAAGAAAGAATCAACCTTTTCATACCAAGACCTGGGTGCTTGCTTTAAACCATATAAAGCCTTTTTCAATCTATAAACAAAATGTTCCTGCCCCTACTTTTCAAATCCTTCTGGCTGTACTATATAAATTTCCTCTTTTAAATCACCATTTAAAAATGCAGATTTAACATCAAGCTGGTGTAGCTCCCAATTACATTTAGTAGCTAAAGCAATAAGCATTCAGATTGTATTTAACTTTGCTACAGGTGCAAAAGTATCATCAAAATCTATACCTTCCTGCTGTGAATATCCTTTTGCATCCAGCCTAGCTTTTAATTTCTCTATACTTCCATCTGCATTCGTTTTTGGTTTAAACAACCATTTACATCCTATGGGTGTTTTATTCTTAGGCAGCTCAACTAAATCCCAAGTGTCATTTCTAAGAATTGATGCTATCTCTTCATTCATTTCAGCCCTCCACTCCTTAAATTGACTAGCTTCTTTGTAATTAGTGGGCTCTACAATGTTCAAAACATTTGACATCAAAGCATAGTCTCTCAATTTTAATGGCTTTTGAGTCTTCCTATCTGATCTCCTTAGTAGGTGACTTACCTCAAATTTGTTTTCTTCAGCTATAATTGGGCTTGCATTATCACCTTCTTCCTATTCTTCTTTTTTCTCTTATTTTTGCTCTTGCTCTCTTTCATCCTCGCTGCTTTCATCCATCAACAATGGAATGTGCCAATCATCACCAGTGTCATCTTTACCTTCTTGTACCTATTTATGAAACACTACATCCCTGCTTGCAAATGTCTTACGAGACTCGGGATTGAATAATCTACATGCTTTAAATTTTGTGTCATAACCAACAAAGATGCATCTAACTGCTTTAGGGTCTAATTTCTTCCTATCAGCTTTGGGTATATGGGAAAATGCTTTTGACCGAAATACTCTTAGATGGTTTACTGCTGGTTTAAATCCATATAAAGCTTCAAAAGGAGTTTTGAAGCCAAGATACCTGGTAGGACTTCTATTCTTCAAATATATAGCAGTATTAATAGCCTCTGCCCAAAAACTATTAGACAGACCCTTACCTTGTACCATGCTCCTTGGGCACTCCACTAGGGTTCTATTTTTGCGCTCTGCAACTCCATTCTGCTGTGGTGTGTGTGGCACTGTATACTGTTGAACAATCCTGTGAGATTTGTAGAATTTCATGAATTCCCTTAGTTTGTATTCTCCCCCTTGATCATATCAGTTTTTTATACTCTTACCAAACTGTTTTTCCACCAAGGTTTTAAATTCTATAAAGCACTAGAAAGTCTAACTCCTCTTGCTCAGAAAATAAACCCAGGAATATCTAGTGCAGTCATCAGTGAATAACAGAAAATAATATGCTCCTCCTAACAACCTTGTCTGCATAGGTCTGCATATATCAGTGTGCAGTAGTTCTAAAATATATGTTTCCTTCCTCCTATCATGCACATGAAACTGTTCTCTATGCATTTTACCTAAGGCACAACCATCACAATTTAACTGAAGCTTACGAAAGATAGGGAGCCCCTAAACCATACCTTTCTTCTGCAATAAGATGAGGTCCTGCAAATTCAAGTGACATATCCTGTAATGCCAGAGTTGTTCGGCTGTCGATCCTCCTGCAACCATGGCTTGCTTTGGTATACTCTTTGCATCGAGTCTGTATAGATTTCCAACTCGCATGCCTGTTGCAACTATTTCATTCCTGCAATCCTTTATCACACAATGAGTCTTGAAGAACTTGACTTGCATATCTTGATCAGTCATCATGGATACAGATATCAGATTTTTGTTAATTCCAAGTAAATATAAAACATTTTTAAGATGAGTAATTTTTCCATTTGTTAACTTGACTGGAATCACCCCATAACCTTTAATCTCATATCCACTATCATCTCCTAAATAGATTTTTGATCCATTTGTACTTTCTTCAAGACTATCAAAAAATTCCTTTTTACCTGTCATGTGAGAGGATGCTCCAGAATTGACATACCACATATCGTCCTCATTAGATGCTGAAAGGGCACAGTCGACTGTGAACAGTCGAAATTCATGACTGAAATTTTTATCTTCTTCTTCAACAAAGTATCCTTTGTGCTTTGCACTTGCTTGCTTCCTCTTTGCATCGTCAACCTACTTAAAGCATTCATTCTGTATATGACCCTTCTTTCCACAATAATAACATTTCTTTATAGAATGATTTGCAAGCATGCCTTTATGTGGATTCTTCTATGATGTTCCTCCTTTCTGCTGTGAATGCTGTTGTGGATACTTTCCTCTAAATGATCGCCATTTCACCATCAGCGCAAGATCATCACTCTGGGGGTTCAGGTTCTACCACTGCTCCTCCTCTTGCAACAAGATCCCTGTCAGATCTTCAAATGTGGGCGCTTTCTCCCTTGCCGCCAATCTAGTAACGAACATTTGAAATTCATCATGCATCCCGCTCAGTGTGATTGAGACGAGATCAGAGTCAGACATCGCCTCCCCGATGTCCCCCAATCCATCTTTCACATCTTTAATTCGCTCAACAAGTGTAGCAGCAGTCTCCCTTTCATCCATGCTCATTGGAAATAGCTTGCTTTTAAGCACCATAATTTGACTTGTGTTATGGGTCTGATACAGATTTTTGATGGCCGTCCAGATCTCCGCGGACATTTTACAATCTCTGATGTGCAGGATAATGTTGTCCTTCACCGAAATCTTTAGCAAAACTTTCGCCTTGTTCTCTCGTTTATCCTATTCTTGCTCTTCTGTCCCTGCATTCGGCCTTAGCTCATCACCTGTAACTATGGACCAAGAATTCACACCCTCAAGCAAGGTCTTGATCTTAAACTTCCAATTCGTGAAGTTAGATCCATCGAGTTTTCCAGACTCATGAAGATACGATTCCATCGCATTACTCATTCTGATTAGATCTACAAAATGAGTCTACCTAGCAGTGAAAAAAAAACGATACCTATCAAATCGATCGGTCACTTCTCTGCCACTGATCTACACTATCTGACAATCCTGCTCTAATGAGAAAATTCAGCGTTTTTCAATACAGCCGAAAAATTGGTCTAATCAAAATTGATCCGATCTGCCTCTCCTGGATAGATCCACAACATCTATGATCTTCACCCCTCACAAATCGTCAAACAAAGATGAGGCTTCTTGCAGATCCCCTTGAAGGTGAGTTGGCGCTCTCCCAAGTGAAAATCCTACACCAAGATAAAATCAGTGCGAGGCAAAAATACTGGTGTGCTTTTCCCATAAAATTTTGCGCAATAGGGTATTTTGGCACGGTGTCGCACTTTATTACCGAACAGACGCGCCAATTACCCTCCTGGCGCGACTGTCAATGCACAAAACACGCGAGCCCCATTCTACTTAGAAAATCAAAAACTTCCGAGTCTGAGCGAGGTGTTCTACAGTCCACCTGATCAATTGAGCACAAAGCTCTTATGTATACGCGGACACAGAGGCACTTCAAGCCACACAAGTAATTCTACCACACAGGCAAGCTAGCCACAAAAGCACTTCAGCCACAAAGGTGATAAAAGATCAGGCTCACCCAATCTGAGCTCTGATACCAAGATAAAATATGAACATAATTGAAAAGAAAGAGATGTAGCTCACAAGTGTGGCCTGCACCTCGAGACTACACTTAAAACAAAAAGATCACTCTCGTACACTCTATTCCTCATCAATAAAAGATTACATCATTAAATACAACTTTAGAAATCAGGAAGTTGCAACCAAACTCCTAAACTCTAGGAATAAATCCTAAACTAAGGAGATACGTTACAACTATGTAACCAATTCTCCATTAATACAAAATAATATTAATTATTTTCAACTCTTTCCTAGAGGGTAACTTTGCATACCAAAACGAGGGAAGCTATATACGGTGGGAGCTACTCGGCTGACATTGTAAAACCTCACTATATGTTTTTACTTTCGCTAGGGTAATTTGTGCTTTCAGGTTTCTCTAATTCTTGGCTTCTGGAACAAGGAACTCTATCAACAAAGAATTTATGCGGGTACAAACTTCAAAACCCTACACTAACTCTATCAACAGAGAATTTATGTGGTACAAACTTCAAAACCCTACACTATTATGGGATTCAAAATAGAGTGCTGACTAGACCACAATATAAAACTTACCATAAAACCCATCATATGGTGTGTAATAGCTACATAATAAGAATAAAATTGGGGTTAGAATCATTTTGGGGTATTATTATACTGTGGTTAGCAGGATATAAAGTATTCAACTTTTCATTGACTTGTTATTAGCTTTGTTTTGACTAATTTTTTTTAAATCTATCCAAAGTTCAACATTATGAAATTAAATATATTAATTTTAAATAAAATTTATTTCTATTTATCTCAAGGATGATGATTGGTTGAAACGTCTCACCTCTTTCATTGACTTGCTATTAGTTTTGCTTTGACTAAAAAAATTTAAAATCTATCCAAAGTTTAACATTATAAAATTAAATTTATTATTTTTCAATAAAATTTATTTCTATTTATCTCAATTGGTTAAAATGTCTCCCCTCTTATTGTGTAATGATGACAAGAATTGACTTTTGTTTACTCTATTATTAATTACTATGTACAATATCTATAAATAATTTGTAAAATAACATTATATATCAATTACTATGTACCATAAACACAAATGATTTCCATTTTTATGGGTTTTATTTTTTAATTTAACAAATATGTAAAAATAGCATGTGTACAATTTGTAGAACTCTCATTATATCAATCTATACTCTAATGACATGACATGTGTACTATAATATGAGCATTACATAAAAAAAATTGCCATGGTTCAATATTAAATAAATAATTATTAACTTATTATCATTCTCTTTCAATGTCAATATTATATTATATATTATAATTCTTATCTACCAAAAATGTTTAATTATATTAAAAAATAATATAAAAAAGTTAAACAAATATTCATATAACTTATTTTACAATTTTATTATTGTTTGGAGTAAATACAATACATTATGACATTAAAATATTTCATTAAACTAAGCGACAAAAACGCTAGCAATGCGGCCTTGTTTAAAAAAAAATTTACACTCAAATTATTTAAAGAAAAGATTTATAACCTGCCATATACCTAACTTTGATTAAATATAAACGGTTTTTGATATCCCTAGAAATCTAATGACAAATTTACAAAAATATTATACTTATATTTATATTTTATTTTGACCCTCGTTACATTGACCTGCTTGTGCTTTTATCTTTAGACCAGGACTACCTGGGCACTACGTGGCTTCTCTCATTCGTTAAATCTTTAAATTTATAATTCCAATTCCATAAATAACGACTGGCCAGTGACAGCTGTTGTTTTCTCTCGCAAAGACGACCACTATAAATCCCATATCGATAAGGATTTTTTTTTTTCCTTTTTCTTTTGCTTAGTCTTCTGGCGCCGGATTTGCAAATTTTGTTAACTGTGGAATTTGGGGTGAACAAAGTCAAGTCTTTTTCGATGTTCAGTCAGAATTGATCTCAGTTGATCGCGACTCTAAGTTGCACTCATCATTATTCAGAGTTAAAAGTTTGACTATATGTAAATCAAAATAATGGAGTCATTAAAATAATGGAATCGTTTATTGAGGTGGAGGAATTGTCTGGATGGTTAGTAGCGGGAATCCGAGCAAAATAATTTCAAAAAATCTTGTAGAGGCAGTGCTTGAATCTTGTTTTTGATAGTGAAAATGGATTCAGCGCCATTAAAAATGTCTAAGACACTTAAAATTTTGAAGTTTGTCTAGATGGTTAAAAGTAGCCTGAATCCGAGCAAAATAATTTCAAAAAATCTTGTAAAGTCAGTGTTTGAATCTTGTTTTGTTTTTGATGGTGGAAATGGATTCAGCGCCATTAAAAACGTCTAAGACACTTAAAATTTTGAAGTTTAATAACTATAATTTTGAATTTACAAAAATCTTTGCAGATTTTCTTTAAATGTAATTGGAATTTCTATAACTTGGCAATTCCTCCTACTAATTAGACTACGGCCAAAATAATAAAGGGAAAATTCAGAAATATTGACTTCTTAAATATGAGAAATCAGAAAAATAAATCTCACATATCAGGGTAATAAAGTGAATTCAACATAGCCTTAACTAATCTAGAATTAAAAATAATTTGTTTAATTAATAAAT
>APFE030838380.1:2884-21793 GCA_000404065.3 Pinus taeda | reverse complement strand
AAGCGATTTTAATTTGGATGCATATGTTATGCAAAAAAATTTCATGTCAATTATGTATATATTATATCATTTGAATTTTTTTTTGTATATATCATGAAAAAAAAGTTTTTTATTGTTAGAAATTTTATTTGGTCTTATCTATACTTTATTTAGCATTTAAAAATACAATTTAAACAATGAAAAATAACATTGTATTTTGCATTCTAAAGAAGTTTACACATGAAGAAATTTGATCCCTCTTGGCTCATGTTAGATCCATACTTAAGATGGACCTATGTTGGTTTATAACTAAATATTATTTTAATTAATTCAATAACTAATTCCTAACGGCTAACTCTAGACCTGATGCATCCTTGCTATTTATTCTTTAGGATTGATTTATTTTTTTTACCTTTGTCTTGAGGATGAACCACATTAGTTGGTTTGAAATGTCGACCAAACCCTAATAATGTGTTTAATCTGAAAGACATTTTAATTTGGAAGTTAATTATTAAGTGATGGAGTTTGGGGTTTCTGAGTGTTATAATTCTTCCTATCCCTCCACCATCACAAACTAGGGCCTTACATTCCCCTCCGAGGATGTGCCATGGAGGGACGTAAAACCTCCTGGTATCTTTTGGTGTGAGAACAGTGTTTCCTTATGACCCTTTTATTCAGTGAATCAATCTTCTGAGACACTACATTGACCTAAGGGTTTCCACCGATGACAATTGTCTCCAATCTCTTCTATCACCCGAGATCCAACTCTGTTTTGGTTAGCTGGGCGGGTTGGCCTTGCAAAAAGCGCTGGAGGAGCACCAAAGAGGATATTTTACTATCCTCTGCCCTATTTGATCCATTTTTAAATTTATATTTAGCCTTATGGTTGGTTGAAAGGGCAATGGAAGCATCACCTATCTCCTCTTTGATGTTTGAAATAAATATATCTCACCCATTTTCATGGTCTAGGAATATCACTTCGTAGGAAGAGGGTAACCATAACCTTTTTCCCCATATTTTTGTTAGAAATATAGATGGGCATACTTCAATTTTTTGGACAAAAAGAACAACACTAATTTTGTCTCTGAACCAGTCTATTGTAGATAAAATGGGGGTTTCCTGAAGATATCATATGTTTGCAATATGAAGAGAAACTTATTCAAGATTTAAATCAACTCAAGGACCATGGAATCACAAAAAATTCCTCCATAGTCTTGACCTCAAGACGCATGGGTGTGCCAAGACTTCATATGGAAACTCTATTTGTTTCAAGGAAGCGATTCAAGGGAAGTCATCAACCACAACATAACCAAGTTAGAACCTTCCAAGCCTCTACATTGTTGATTAAAAGGAGAAAACACCTATTAAGGAGGTCAATCTTTCTCATGTATCTTCCCTCTTTTCTGTCCTTCTTTCTAAATCTTTATTTGTAGATTTAATGGTTATTTTCCAAAAAAGGAAGCTTTATACTAGTGGGTTTTCTCTACGTGGACTCCCAACTGCTACATTTATCTATGCTAAAAAAAATTCTTCATAGTTCAATTTGAAACCCAAAAGGATCTAGATTTTTCTCTAAATGAAGGCCCTTGGTTCTAGGGAAGAGGTGGGTTATTTATCACTCCATGTTTCCAATGTTTGGCACCACAACTATGGCACTCTTAATCATGATGGTTTGGGTATTGAGCCTAGAGGCTCATTCTACATCCCAATATGAGAGGATGTGTAAGTTTATTCGTCCATATGTGCCCCTTTAAAATAAAAATAAAAAATAACAATTATGTTCTAAATAGAAAAATAATGTCGGCTATAATTAAAAAAATGAATATGTTGTAAAGTGATTAGAAGTAAAAAAAAAAAAAAAAAAAAAAAAAAACAAAAAAATTGTGAATCAGATGTTTAAATCTTATACTTTTAAAAAATATTGCAACAAGAGGTTTAAATAAACTATTTGAAGATTTATGTTAACTAATTTATGTCGATATCAACTTCATATATATCTATATATAGGAAAAAAAATAATGTTTTTATAGTTAAAAATTTTATTTGGTCCTATATATACTCTATTTAGCATTCAAAAATACAATTTAAACAATGAAAAATAACACATTGTATTTTGCACTCTAAAAAAGTTTGCACGTGAGGAAATTTGCTCACTCTCGGGTCATGTTAGATCCATAGTTAAGATGGATCTATATTGGTTCTAAAACGTAGTATGAGTGGATGTGTAAGTCTGTCTGTCCATCCATTCCCTTTAAAATAAACATAAAAATTATGTTCTAAATAGAAAAATAATGTTGGCTATAATAATAATAATAAAGAATATGTTGTAAAGTAATTAAAAGTAAAAATGTTGTGTCAGTAAGATGTTTAAATCTTATACTTTTCAGAAATATTTCAAAAAGAGAATTAAATATACTTCAGATATTGAAATATCTGAAGTATATGTCAATATCAACTTCAGATATATCTATATATAGAAAAAAATTGTTACAGTAAAATATTTTAATGTTCTACATAAAAAAATATTCAATGTGGGTTATCAATAAAATATTTTAGTATGAATTAATATTGACATATACTTAAAATTACATTAATAATAAAAAATCATTTTAATTTGGATGCACATGTTATGTAAAATGTTTTAATGTCAATTATATAATATATCATTTAAAAAATATGTATATATCATGAAAAAATTAAGTTTTTATCGTTAAAACATTTATTTGGTTCTATATATACTTTATTTAGCATTTTAGAATACGATTTAAATAATGAAAAATAACATTGTATTTTACATTCTAAAGAAGTTTACACATGAAGCAATTTGATTGCTCTCGGCCCATGTTAGATTCGTACTTAAGATGGACCTATGCTAGTTTATAACTAAATATTATTTTGATTAATTCAATAACTAATTCCTAACTGCTAAATCTGGGCCTTGATGCATCATTGCTATTTATTCTTTAGGATTGATTGCTTTTTTGACCTTTGACGTGAGGACGAACCACATTAGTTGGTTCGAAATGTCAACCAAATCCTAATGATGTGATTAATCTGAAAGACATTCTCATTTGGAGGTAAATTGTTAAGTGACGGAGTTTGGGGTTTCTGAGTGTTATAGTTCTTCCTTTCTCACCGCCATCATAAAACAAGTCCTCACATTCCCCTCTGAGGATGTTCCATGGAGGGATGTAAAGCCTCCTGGTATCTTTTGGTGTGAGAACAGTCTTTCCTTATGGCCCTTTCATTTAGTGTATCAAGCTTCTATATGCTATGATGACCTAAGGTTTTCCACTGATGATAGTTGTCTCCAATCTCTTGTATCACCCAATATCCAAATATGTTTTGGTTAGCTAGGCGAGTTGGCCTTGAAAAGAGTGTTGGAGGAGCGCCAAATAGGATTTTTTCCTATCCTCTCCTCTGTTTTATCTATTTTTAAATTTACATTTAGCCTTATGGTTGGTTGAGAGGGCTATGGTAGCGTCACCTATCTCCTCTCTGATGTTTGAAATAAATAGATCTCGCCCATTTTCATGGTCTAGGCATATTTCTCCACAGGAAGAGAGTAACCATAACCTTTTGTCCCAGATTTTTGTTAGAAATACAGATGGGCATACTTCAATTTTTTGGATAAAAATAACAACTCTCGTTTTGTCTATGAAGTAGTCTATTGTAGATAAATGGGGGTTGCCTGAAAATATCCCATGTCTGCAATATGAAGGGAAACTTCTTCAAGATTCAAATCAACTCAAGGACTATGGAATCACAAAAAATCCTCCATATTCCTAACCTCAAGACTGCATAGGGGTGCCAGGAATTAATATGGAAACTCTATTTCTTTCAAGAAAGCGGTTCAAGGGAAATCATCAACCACAAAAGGACCAAGTCAAAACCTGCCAAGCCCCTACATTGTTTATCAAATGGAGAAAACACATATTATGGAGGTTAATCTTTCTCATGTATCTTCCCTCTTTTATGTCCTTCATTCTAAATATTTATTTGTAGATTTAATGGTTATTTTCCGAAAAAAGAAGCTTTATACCAGTGGGTTTTCCAAATGTGGACTGCCAACTACTAAATTTATCTATGATAAAAAAGATTCTTCATAGTTCAATTTGAAACCCAAAATTATCTAGATTTTGTTCTAAATGAAAGCCCTTGGTTCTGGGGAAGAGGTGGGTTATTTATCACTCCATGGTTCCACAGTTTGATGCCAAAAATATGGTGGTCTTAACCATGCTAGTTTGGGTAGGTCTACCAAATCTTCCCCTCCCTTTCTAGCATCAAAAAATCCTTGAGGACATTGGAAACACCATGGGAAAATTTAAAAAAATGGATCTAGAAAGAACTGATAAAGGTATCTTCATCTTTGCTTGAATATGTGTGGAGATAGACCTTAGAAAAGTTATTCTAGATAACATAATATTGAAACACCAAAATTTCCAATGGTACGAAGTCTTAGATTATGAAAACACAACCTTTCGATGTAGATTTTTCTTCCAAACAGGCCATCTTTAGAGCACATTTCCTCAAGTGTAGAAGAATAAAAAAAAAAGAGGCAGTCTAACAAGCCTAAAGATTCGAAATTTTTAGAACACCATCTATCAAAAGTCGAGGAAGAAGAAATTAAGGAAAATTATCCTATTCATTTTGATGAAAATGTTTTGTCTCAAGCTAAAATCAAAACAAATGGGGAAACAACAACTCAGACGTGAATAACTATATTTCTTTAGAAAGGGAGGAAATCTAAATTTAACTCAAACATTGGAGGGGAATGAGGGCACAAAAGGAACCCATGTTTTAGAGAGCTCAAATTTAGACAAATATGCTCCCCATATGGAAGAGGGCCAAGAATTGGCTTTGATTCCTTTTGAACCAAATTTAGATATTTGGAAAAGAGTGCCAAAAAACAAAAACAAAATAGAAAAGATAGATGCAAAATTTCAAACTTAATTTCATTCCATTGTTGTACATGTTTATCATAGTTGTTAGTTTCTCTTTATAGCTTTATGCCAATAGGCATCTTCTTTCTAGAATGCTTATAACATATGAAAAATGTAATATTATTTTTCATATGATGAATAAAATTACGTGTCATTTTCTTCAGAGAAAAAAAAGATTACAATATAACATATTGAATTGAATTGATTTATTATTTTTATTGGTTTTTAATTGAGTGGACATTATGTTTTATTATCATTGTTTTTGGATGTAAGGCTTCATTTTACTTACCACTCCAACTCGTCCCCATACTTGATTATAGAATGCCTTTTTGCACAATAATTCATTTAACATGAATTTTAATATTAAATATTACTTTTAGGAATAATTACAGAGAATAATCCATTAATCTAGGACGATATATGTAACACACTCTCTCTTGAGTTGAATCCCAACTAGATTAGAAGGAGGTGGTTACTATGTTGATCCAACCCCCAAGGTTCAATTATGGAGATGGGGTTTAAATTTTTTGACCCTTTTTCAACTTCCTCAAAACTTAAAATGAATAAAATAGTTGTGTTCATCTCGTTGAGTTCTTTCCAACGATTTAATGTTTTTCTTTAGTATGACTCCAAAATCAAGAGATATGACCATTCAAACGACTACCCTATTACCGCCCTTACCACGTCAACACTGATCCCACGTGGAAATAACTACTAGCCACGTGCCATTATATGCACCATCTCTGCCATCGTGAGTCAATCCACGTGGATAGGCACTTTCTTCCAAGTAATTTGAGGTCAACCTTTCCACCCCTCTATAAAAAATTAAAACTAAACAAAATGGGTATAACCCCTAAACCCCGACTTGGAGGTTGACTCAACCTTCGTTTGGGACCATCCGTGTTGAGCCTCAACTAGCTCAATCTCGGCTTGGATGTTTGACCTGACTCCCAACCTGGCTCGACTACCGACTTGTAGTCCATCACCACCTGACATCTGACGACCCTAAACTACCATTGATTACCAATTGACATTTAACATGCCACCCCCACTATCATAATTTCGTTGTGCAGTTCTAGGGTGGAGATCTAATGGTCCTCTAACACTTGATTAATCCAATGGTTTGTGCAACCTCTCCCTCCCTCACTGACATCAAAAGGGGAGAGGCATCATCAATATATTGGTCATTGATCTCCCATGACTCAATCAATAACCATGATTAAAGCAGGGGCCCTCCATCCTCTTTCTGGCATCATAGAGGAAAATCCTAGCTGTTATATTAATCGATGATCTCGGGGATGGATCCCTACCATCTGATACAGATTTTGATTCCTACCCCAAATTGTAACACACAGTTACACAATGCAACGAGATGGCCCTCATGGTTAAGGCCTCTGATAATATGTTGTATTGTTAGGGTTTCACCTGTCACACCCAAGTGATGCGCCAAGTGCTACATTGTCCCTTCTCACTACTGCATTTTGGGTGGAAATTATGACTGCGGAATTCGACAGAATGGATAAAATCAGAAAAAGTGTCAAAATTTAAATGTAATTATTTTTTTCTAAAATCCCAACACCTATCGAGTATACGATGGGAGTTCTTTTACCATCGGATATCCGACACTTTATCCAATATGAAAATTTGTTGTCGAATTTCTGACAAAAGAGAAAATAACCGTTGCATAACATTCAATTACACCATTAATGGATTTTTCCATTGGCAATGTCTAATATGAGACCGCTTTAGGTTGAGTTTAACTAAGTAGAATAAATATAACATAATATATATATATATAAATACATATTAATATTATATATATATATATATATATATATATATATATATATATATATATATATATATATTATATAATAGTCCCTACACCATATAACTTTGACATAGGTTTTTATATATATTAGTTATGATTGTTTTGAAAGGTTGTAGGCTTATTTTTGTGGTTAATTTTTGAGCAAAAATCATCACTAAAAGTTTGGTGAGAAAAAATGTGACATAACATTCCTAAAGGAGGCCAAGGATATGTGGTATCAACATCGAGGGATTCTAAGTATAAAAGATGTTATTTCCCTTATAGAAATTTCAAGGGCTTGAGACCAAGGGGAATTCTAATAAAATAATCTAAAAATCATTGTAGAGACTATAGACATGCTAAAGTAAAGCATGCATATCGTCCATTTGTAAGTCATTTATTATATGTCTTTGTATTGTAGATTGTTTTTGTAAATGTTTATATGTATATTGTCTTTTAGATTGTATGTCTTTGTACTGTCTTTCTACTGTAAATGTATTTTATAATATTCGTTTGGGAGGTGTTTGACCTATGTTTTCATCTTGATGTGTACTAGAAATATTATTTGATTATTTTCGTTAGGGTCGATTAAGGGGTTAGGTCGAGTTAGTGATTAATTACTTTATGGGCTTAGGGATACAAGGTTGTTGTTTAAGGGTTTTTGGGTTAAAGGTTAAGGGCTTAGGGCTTAGGGGTTAAAGGGCTTAGGGGAATGGGGTTAATGTATGTTTAGGGGGTTAATTAGGACCTAGAATATTTAGAGGTTAATCATGGGTTTTTATGGAGCATTATAAATAAGTTTTAAAGTTTATTCTGGAAAATATGACATTATAATTATGAATGAAAAATAAGATCAATATGTTTTTTATTATGGTTGTGACTATATAACTCATAAAGTGTTTCACTTCGTGCATGTCAAGAAAAGTAAAATATTTCTTAGATTTTTTCAACATATTCTTAAATATCTTGTTAAATTGCATAAGCATCATCATTGATTTGTTGTCTTTGTTTCTTGGTCTCACCTAAGTTGTCTTTCTCTTTGTCTTTGTTGTCTTTGTTTCCTTACATATTATATTTGTAAATACTTGTTATATCAACGTTTCAATATATTCTATATATACTAATATTACTTTACTGATTATAATTGTATAGTATGCCCCCCCAGGACGTTGCTCAACAAGGAAGAGGCGGTTGTAGTACAAGCACTTGTTCAAGAATATGGAGCGATTAATATTGAGGATCAAGCTAATGATCTTATGGAAGAAGATAATGATGCTGATAACATAGTTGAAGAAGATGGGATAAATATATTGATCCAAGAGACATTTAATAATGTTGGAATGGATGACGATGGAAATTAGTATGATGACTGCGTTTTTAATATACCTGTACTTGAGAGGGAAACTAAACCTATTTATAAAGGCTCAAAAACATATCTTCTCCCTATTGTATTACTCTTGGTCAACTTAAAGTTGGTGAATGGTTTTGCAAACACATGTATAACAAAACTCCTAAGGTATGTAATATATTTTGTAACATTTAATATTATATACATGATAAAGCAATTATTTTTTCTATTTTTATTAATGTTGGTATGCTGATAATCATTTCATTAATTTATGAATGCAATATGTATAATTAATAATGTTAATTACATTAACCAATAGTATTTTATTTTTTTTATGTTGTAGATTATTAGGTGAATTTTTGTTACAACCATCAAATGTTTAGCTCATACATACTGACATTTACATGCTATTATGAAAGATATTGGAATGGAGTATCAAGTTATTCATGCATGCCCTAATGATGATATTCTCTATTATAAATAAAACGTGTTGAAAGAAAAATGCCCAAAGTGTGATGAGAGTATATATCAAATTGATAAAGTAACAAAAAAGGTGCTTCACAAGGTTCTTCGTTATATTGCCATAATTCCATGTATGCGACAATTCTTCAGGTGAAAAAGTGTAGAATAACTTAGGGATTACTATTGGAAGAATCACCGCACCTCTATGGAATCCGTAATTTCCACCCTGGGGATCCTAGTTACTTGGTTGTAATGTTTACCAACACCTGTGGGTTTTGGTTTAACGACAAACCTCCACATGGTATCAGAGCTTGGACCCAGGTTCGATTCCTGAGCTGCGTTTGAGTGGGGGTGTTGGAAGAATCACCGCACCTCTATGGAATCCGTAATTTCCACCCTGGGGATCCTAGTTACTTGGTTGTAATGTTTACCAACACCTGCGGGTTTTGGTGTAACGGCAAACCTCCACAATTACCATGCAATCAATAGAAGATGAGATGGTGTTCTTTGAATGCCTACAAATGGATCTATATTTAGGAATATAAAGGAAAAGTGGCCAGAGTTTAAAAGAGAGCCTCATAATATTAGGATTTCATTAACAACTAACAATGTCAATATGTTTAGACAGCCCAGATCTACTTAATCAATGTGGCCCATTTTTGTTATCAACAATAACATTCCTCCGTGGAAGCCAACAAAGAGGGAGCACATAGTGTTGACAATGATTTTTCTAGGTATTAATTTGTTTAGAATATTTTTTTTATCACAATAACATCTCATTTGTCTTGTTTGTTTCATAATCATGTCCTATATTTTATTTGTTTACTCATATATGTTCAATTATGCCTCATAATTATGTCTTACGATTTTTTTTATTTACTCATATATGAAGTAATTACGTATTGTATGTTCAATCAATTAGGTAAGTACTAGGTCAAAGATATAAATGTATATATCGAGCCTCTTATCAATGAGTTAGTGAATTTATGGAACAATGTCACTATGTATTATATCTCTAGATTGGTAGATGAAAAAAGGCAATTTGAATTCCATTCATTGATTGTATGGACAATTCATAATGCCCCAGGGCTAACACATTTTTGTGGTATGTTATAATGTTACCCTTCATTTTAATAGTGTTTAATTTTATGAAGTTTGTTTCATGTATGTTTTTAAAATAGTTCGACATGTTGTCACACTCTACAAAATGTGTTTTCAGGCGCTAAAAGAGGGAAAAAGAGAAGAAATTCTTGTAGCCATATTTAAATCCATATAAGCAATCAAATATAAATTAGACCATCTCCATTGAATAATGTTTGGAATTCTCTTTCCAATGGTATATGGAACTCCCAAAATGGACTTTGGAATCAAACGTTAGAGTAGATTGAATTTTCCCTTTGAAAGCCAGAAAACAAAGATAAAATGACTAAGGGTAAGGTCCTAGCATATTAAAGGTCCTGGCTCATCGTAAATCACCTATCACAACATTGGGTAGCATGGAATTCGGTTCTATATGTAGCATAGATTCGACATCAGCTATCACACATTAGTGATTACTCATCAGTGGCACTAAGCACATATTAACTATCCAATGAGTTGGGGTAAGCATATCAGTGATCGATGATCACAACAGAACAAACATATCACAAGTCAAAAATCCCCAATTCTGGAAGTGATCACTATCAAGAAATTACGGGAAAATAACACTGATAATGTTAAAGTGTTGAGAGGTTCGAAAACAATTTAAGAAATGAAATCAGTTATTAAACCAGAAGAGGACTAACTGTTTCTCTCTCCTCGAGGGGGCCATGTGGTAGAACATCATTGGATTTGATAAATGAAACGTGGCTACACATGATTGGTTCTGATACATGACACTTGGCAGCACATGTTTGGTTCTGATGAGGGACATGGGGTAGCTAACGTCAGGATGATGTGGTCGTATAGTGGACATGTGGTAGAAAAATTCAGCGTTTTGAGGGGTCATAAGGGGAAAAATCAGGGCGACACGAATCACCATTGACAAGGTGACACGTGGTATAGTGATGAAATAACTAATCGAAGATTAGTGTTTGCATGATGAGGCATGTTGTTACATCAAAGTTAAAACCCTGATTTCGATCCGCTGATAAAGGGTCTCTGATATAGGGGCTGGCCTGCGGTCACTAAAGAGTCAAGGAACCAAGGGTTAAGCCCAAAGGGTGATCAATGATTACAAGTTTCAGGAGGATGCACCAAGGACATGGATAGGATATCATCAATTTTCCGACCTCCGATATTTGGCCAAGTGCACGGTGTATAGAGGAAAATAAAAGAAAAGAAACCAAAATATTTAACAAAGGAAAAGGGTTCCCGAACACGAGTCCAAGGACTCTAGCACCTTAGGGCTAAGCCTCAGGTCACAACCAACCAGTCATATGAGAAGAAATGAAGAGAGGGGATAAAACAAAGGGGGCCAAAGGAGACCAGGAATTACTATTATGTAATGACTTTAAGAGTAAAATTCCTGATGCAGTAAAGTCATGTTAGTATGGTACATAACTCTGATTGTGTATGGGTTTGTAGCTTCATTATTAAATGAAGGCATGGAGCAGTGGTAAATCAGTATGGGGGCTTAGGAAGACTTAATGCCTAAGTGTGGATCTCCACTCAGTCATACAATACAAGACTACTAGGTCAATCTTCACTTCTTCTCTATGATAAGCCAACATATTTGATCGCTACCAACTCCAAAGAGTGGTGAAACCAAACAATTAAGGCAAAAGCAACAAGAAAACGTTGAGCAACAGGAAAGGTACATCATGGAAGAGACGTGGCCTGATTAGGGGAAACCTCAGAAATGGAATAGGGATACTTCTTCCATCATCATCCAATTTCCTTTTCTTATTATTTATGTAATTTCTATTTATTCTATATGTATTGTACTTTAATGAAGGAATCAAATCCTGATTAGAATCATTGTGGGGAGCAGAGCTATCTCACGCCAAGACAACTAGTCAAATCAAACAATTGGCCCTTGGTTGAGATATTTTTCTAACTATTAATTCAATGCTCCCCCTCTTCTTATAAATAGGTGGAAGAAAAACTTAGAAGAGGTTCTGGAATTCTGCACCTGCAGTGGTCCAAATTATGTGAATCTACTTTTGGTTTTATTTGCTTGTTCATGAGGGACTTGAGCTATGTATTACTAAATGTAATGGAATGGTCAATTGGACTCTTTTTGAGGATTAATGAAACTCTTTGGTGATTCCAATAATGTCTGTAAGCAATATGTTTTTCCCTATGTAACTCTCATTTCATATATGTTCTTCTTCCTCTGAAATAGTGTAATGAAGTTGTCGGTTTCACTCTTATTCATGGTTCTATAATTTTCTACTAAGCAGTAACAGTAACTATGGTAATTACAGATTTATGTGTGTTATTCGATAGCCTACAGTACCTGTATGAGCACAAATTTACATATGCTAATTAGTAACAAATGTATTCATGATGTATAGATATTGGGACCTTAATTAGTGCTCACTATTCCTACCATTTCACCTCTTTAGTCTTCCATATTTTTATCAGAAAATTGTTGCTTAGGATTATGTATTGTTCATAAACCTATGCATATAATTCCTTCCTTTCTCTCCTCCTCTTTTCTTTACTACAACTTCAATATTAAGTTGCCTAAGGTTGTGTGTCGGTCAGTGGAACAAGACATTCCTCTTCGAGATTAGCCTGACTTATCTCCTGAGCATTTGGATCAATGTATCTACTTGAGTTTACCTAGGTGAAAGACTAGTGAACCATGCCCTAATTTATTATCCATTTCAAACCACGTGACATTTGGAGTGTAGAAAAAATCCCTACTCATAATATCCAAAGAGCTCCTCTCTTTAGTATTTCCTAGGCATTGGTCTACAATCAACCTAGAGGTTGTCTCTATGAATATTTCTATATCTCCTGAAGAACTTGTGCTACAGGTGCTAGAAAAAGAAATAAAATTTTTCTGGTACCATTGTTGGGGTACAAATTAGAATATTTTTCCCTGGGTATGACAAATCCTTACATTACCTCCGTCAGGTGAGCAAGGGAAGTGTGGGTTGAAGATCTCTCACCTTGGAAACTCCACTGTTTCAATATTATGGTAAACATCCTAGTGACTCCACTGTCTATATCTCTATTTGACCATCTTGACTGTCAACCATCCTTATACTCACTTTTATGCTAAAGCAATTGAAATTTTCCCTACCTTTGAAGTCGATATCAATCACCTAGGGAGGTTTTCAAAATGGCCCTTTTTGCATTCTTGGTCAACAAATTTGCTCCAATGGATTTTTCTTCTATTGCTGGTTATCCCAATCATGTCCCTTCATTTCATGAATGGAATACCTATTTACCTATATTCAGTGGAAACACAAATAGAAGGCTGGACCAACACCTTAATAATTTTCATCAATGCATGGAAAAACAATGTATTATTTTTGAAGATGTGCAAATGAAATTGTTCATGTACTCTTTAGAAGGCAATTTTAGAATTTGGTATAGAATAATACCTCGTGGTAGCATATCCTCCTTAAAGATTTTTCATATGGCATTCAATCATTATTGCAAAAGATTATATCCATCAAATTCTCTATTTGAATATTGTTGTGCATATTTCAATGATAAAGATATTCCTGAGTTTAATGACCTTGCTAAAGATGTTTGTGGGGCTCCGCTCTAACAAAAAATATACTCGCATCAAGAAGCATCACCCAATGATCAAGAAAGAGAAGACGGAGACATCATAGAGCTGCAAATAAACCCTTTGAGATCTCATTCAGGTGAAGTTGATAATTCTCCTTCTTATGACATATATGACTCCGATGGAGATCCAAGTGGTGCAGACCCACAACAATCCCAGTCATGGGAAGCTGTATAGGACGAGGATGCCCACTAGGAGGTCAACAAAGAGGATCCAATTTACGAACCACATCCTCCAAATGGAGAACCTGTTTAAGAAGATGATATTGAAGTTGATGAAGATTCTCTGAGTTATGATTCATATGATTCAAAGGAGTATGAGATGGTTGTAGATTTCAAAGGGATCTATTTACCAACAATTGGGGAGAAGGCTTCCAACAACAATTTTTTCAAAAAGAGCAAAAAGTTGAAGGACCAAGCAATGTCTGTGACTACCTCTTGTAGAAAGAGGAACCCTCAGTAGACCCTCCATTCTATGACTCTTATAGTTTAGAAATAGAATATTATATTGTAGATTTCCAGGAGGGTTGGCCCATTGACAAATGGGTAGCAAAAGATCAACAACAAGTTTTTCTTGAAAAATCTAAGGCTGAGGAGTTGAACAATATTTGTGGCTACCCTGACGAGGAAGATATTGGTCAGCAGATTTATCATGAAGATAAGTACACTATAATTTTTTCTTGTCAGTTATATGACCCTGTAGTTGATTACATGACCACATTCTTATTTCAGCAACAAAGGTTGTCTCTGGAGTATGCATCAAGTTATTTTTCTGAAGAATTTTCATGGTGCATGCTTGTTTTGATTTTTAAATTTCAGCAGAATGGAGGCAATAAGTCTAGCACCCAAATGCTGACCTGGTACCATTGGAGGGATGAACTCACTTAGGTGAATTGATGCCCAATAAATAAGTAGGAGTTATATATAAATAAGCTCATTAGTTTAGCATTTATTTTCCAGTTGTTAGAATTTACTTTTCAACATTTTAGTTTGATGAGGAAAGGATTCCCTGCAAGTAAATTTCCAGGGAGATTTTCTGGTTGTATAAGTGTATTATAATTTTTGAGTCCATTCGCAATGGTCAAGGCTACTAGTCTACAGGTTCTCATCACCTTTCCATCAAGGTAATATCTCCAGGTGGAGCCAATGTTTTCACCCTTTGTAAAATGTGTTTTTAGCTACTAAAAGAGGTCAAACGAGCATATAGGTTTGCTGCCATCTGCCAAGCCACATAAGCACTCAAAACTAAATTAGGCTCTCTCCATTGAATAGTGTTCGAAATTATATTTCCAACGATATATGGAACTCCCCAAATGGACTCCGAAATCAAAAGTTAGAGTAGATTAAAGTTTCCCTTTGAAAGCTAGAAAACAAATAGAAAATGACTAAGGGTAAGGTCTCGGCATATCAAATTTCCTGGCTCATCATAAATCGCATATCGCAACATTAGGCAGCATGGAATTCGATGCATCATGTACAAGATCTCTGATATTGGCTATCACACATTGATGATTTCTCATTAGCGGCACTAAGTGCATACCCACAATCCAATGAGTAGGGGCAAGCACATCGACGATCGACGATCGCAAAAGAACAAACATATCGCAAGTTAGAAATCGATGATTCTGGAAGTGATCACTATGAATAAATGTAAGAATATCGATAGTGTTAAAGCACAGGAGGGCTGAAAACAATTTAACAAAGGAAATCAATTGCAAAACTAGAAGAGGACTAACTATTTCTCTCTGCTCGAGGGGTCCACGTGGTGGAACATCATTGGATCCAATACATGAAACGTGGCTACACGTGATTGATTCTGATACATGACACTTGGCAGCACATGGTTGGTTCCAATAAGGGACATGGGGCAACTGATGGCATCATGATGTGGTGGTACGATGGACACGTGGTAGGTAGATTTGGCAATTTAAGGGGTCATAAGGGGCCAAATCAGGGCGACACTTGTCACGACTCACAAGGTGACACATGGTAGAGTGATGACATCACTAATCGGAGATCCACAGTCATAGGATGAGGCATGTTGTTACATCAAAGTTAAAGCCTTGATTGTGATCCACCGATAAAGGGTCTCTAATACACGAGTTGGCCCGTAGTCACATAAAGAGTCAAGGAACCAAGGGCTTTAAGCACAAAGGGTGATCGACAATCTCAAGTTTAAGGGGGATGCACCAAGGACATGGATAGGAAATCAGTAATTTGCTAACCTACGATATTTGGCCAAGCACGCGGCCTATAAAGGAAAATAAAAGAAAAGGAGCTGAAATATTTAAAAAAGGAAAAGGGTTCCCAAACACAAGTCCAATGCTCTAGTGCCTTTGGGCTAAGCCCCATGTCACAACCCCCCAGTCATATGAGAAGAAATACAGAAATGTGATAAACTAAAGGGGGCCAAAGGAGATCGAGACTCTCTGTTCTATAAAACCTTTAAGAGTAAAAGTCTTGATGCAATAAAGTCTTGGTAATATGGTACAGAACTCTGAATGCGTATGGGTCTGCAGTTGCAATATTAAATGAAGGCATGGAGTAGTAGTAAATCAATATGGGGGCTTAGGAAGACTTAATTCCTCAACATGGATCTCCACTCAGTCATACAATGTAGGAATACTAGGTCAATCTTTACTTCTTCTCTGTGACAAACCAACAGAGTTGATTTGTTACCAACCCCAGAGAGTGGTGAAACTAGACAGTTAAGGCAAAAGTGACAAGAATCAACCAAGCAGCAAGAAAGGCACATCATGGTAGAGACGTGCCTTGATCAGGGGAAATCTTAGAAATGGCATAGGGATACTTCTTCCATCATCATCAAATTTTCATTTTGTTATTATTTCTGTAATTTCTATTTATTCTGTATGTCTTTCACTTAAAGGAAGGAACCAAATCCCGATTAGAACCATTGTGGGTAGCAGAGCTATCGCACACCAAGACAACTAGTCAAATTAGACAATTGGCCCTTGGCTGCGATATTTTGTATCTGTTAATTCAAAGCTCCCCCTCTTCTTATAAATAGGGGGAAGAAACACTTAGAAGAGGTTCTAGAATTCTGCAACCACAATGGTCCAAATTCTATGATTCTACTTTTGGTTCTATCTTCCTATTCATGAGGGACTTGAGCTATGTATTGCTAAATGTAATGGACTAGTCAATTGGACTCATTTCGAGGATTAATGGTACTCTTTGGTGATTCTAATCATGGTTGTAAGCAATATTTTTTTCCCCTATGTAACTCTCATTTCATATATGTTCTTCTTCCTCTAAAATAATGTGATGAAGCTATCAATTTCACTCTTATTCATGGTTGTATATTTTTCTTCTAAGTAGTAACAATACCTGTGGTAATTACATATTTACTTGTGTTATTCAATAGCCTACAATACTTGCATGAGCACATATTTACATATGCTAATTAGTAGCAAATGTATTCATGATGTATAGATCTTGGGATCTTAATTAGCGCTCCATTATTCCTTCCATTTCTCCTCTTCAATCTTCCATATTTCTGTCAAAACATTATTGCTTAGGATTTTTATTGTTCACAACCCTATGCATATAATTCCTTCCTTTCTACTCTCGTCTTCACTTTACTAAAACTTCAATATTAAGTTTCTTAAGGTTGTATATCAACCACCAAAACAAGACATTCCTCTTCGATATTAGCCTAACTTAACCCTTGAGTATTTGGATCCATTTATCTGCTTGAGTTTACTTGGATGAAATAATATTGAACCAAGCCCCCTTTTATTGTCTTTTTCAAACCACGTGACAATTGGAGTGATATAGAAATCTGTCATTGATAATCTACCATGCACTCCTCTATATAAGATGTCCTAGGAATTAGTCTACAATCAACCCAGAGGCTGTCTCTAGGAAGCTTGCTATATCTCCTAAAGAACTTGTGCTAGAAAAAGCGACAACACGACCTTCATTGTACATACTTAAAATAATTGACATAAAAATTATCCCATCTCTTCAATTCTTCAAACAAATGGTAAATTTTATTGTCCAGTTTGTGGTCCCGAGATGAAGTCTCATCGTTCAAGAAGCTTAGGAAACGAGGTGTTTGATGAATATATGCAATTACTTTCTATGAACCATAGGTAACTGTTATCACCCTAAAATCTTTGTCTCTAAGCTTTGGAAAGTTGTCTTGTTTCTAGTCATAGTCTTATAAGTTTTGAGTCTCAATAGTGTCATTCTCATTTACAAACCCTCTTTCTATTCATGGTGTTAAAGGGTCTCTAGGTCATTTCATGCTTTAAGGGTTAGGTCATAAGGTTAGAAGTCTTTTAAGGTCATATTTATTTTCCAAATAAGTTTTGACAGCCTCATTCCATGTCCTAGAAACCTCAACAGGTGTTTAGAAGTCATATCTCACATCATTTTGGAGAAATTTTGAAACTAGCTACGAAATCACTGAACTAGGAGTTTCGTAGCGTGCTACAAAATCCCTTAAAAAGCCTATTTTAGAATAAAAACTTTGCTTTCTGCGTTTACTAGTCAACTTCCAGAAGGGATCCTGAGTAGCTGAGAACTCAATTTTGAAAAATGAAAGAGAATTTTCTTCCTAAAATACCAAACTACAAAAACCTCTTTCAATTTCTTCAAATTCATTCCGAGGTGGGAGGAATTTATGGTTAAACTTTCTCTACGAAACTACTAAAAGTCAAGCTTGGTCTTCTAGTTTTAGCAGTCTTTTTCAAGATCAGTTTCTAGTTACAAGAAAACGTATTTTGGAATTATGAGGGTGTTTTATCTTCATAAAATTGCCATCTACAATAACCTATCTCACTTTCTTCATAAGTGTTTTCAGTTGGGAGATACTAAGCTTTCATTGAGACCCTAATTTCAGAGAATGGATTTTTCCTATTTGACACGTGTTTTTCAAGGACAGATTCTGGACAGCTGGAGAAGTGTTTTAAAAAACCAATAGAGGTTTTTGTTCTAGACATCATGGAATACCAAAAAATCCTTCAGCTTCGAAAAATTTGTCATGGATAAGGAGATAAAGGCTCTGTCCCACATGCCAACTTTCAAGGATCCTAAACCTAAAAACAGGGAAACATGTTCCCTAATTTCTAGGGTTTGTCTTCAGCAGTTAGATGACCACGTGGGAGGCTTCATCAAATTCGACTTATTGAGGATGAAAGTTATCAAAGAATGCTTTAAATTATTAGATAAGGTTGTCGTGATCATGATAAGGAGTTACACTCTGTTGAGGCCTCAGAAATCACTGCCACAACATTGGGGGATAACCACCCGGTCCGAACCTTGGTACAGCTCCTTTTCCGTTTGGAATGGTGGCTCTGATTGGAGATAACGGGACCAGTTTCCCGATAATGAAATAAAGGGATGGATGGGTGATGAATAGATTGCTTAAGTGATAGGCAACTAGCTTATTCTATTGACGAAAATAGGGAAACTAATACTAATCCTGGGAACAACTTATTCATTCGGAATGCAGCGTTAAATAATCTTTATCTATCTAGCAGGCATATATATGACTCTGTAAAATAAATAAGAGATGTTCAATCATTCAAAGATTGCTTCATGTGAATAGTCACAATGAAGCAATAAATACAAATTACTGCATTCACTGTTTATATCATCGATACATATATACG
>APFE030838371.1:0-14449 GCA_000404065.3 Pinus taeda | reverse complement strand
TGTACAAGCAGGATAGAATCTGATATTTGCCTATTAGGAAGGAAACCTCCTTGGTTTTCAGAAATCATAGAAGGAAGATAGGGTTTAAGCCGGGTGGCTAAGATTTTAGAGATGATTTTATAGGCTGAGTTACATAAAGAAATTGGTCGGAATCTTGAAAAGGAAGAGGGGCGGTTTTCCTTTGGAATCAGGGCTAGGTAAGTGGAGTTAGTAAATCCTCCCATTTTGCCTTTTTTCATTACCCACCGAATCATCTTTAGGAGGTCTTTCTTTATCATTGCCCAATATTCCCGATAAAAGCTAATAGGGAATCCATCTGGTCCTGGAGCCTTGTCCGGGTGTAAGCTCCAGATGGCTTCTCTGACTTCCTCTTCTTCTACTTCTTTCATGAGTTTGCTGTTCATCTCTTGGTTAACTCTTTTAGGCATGTGCTGGAGCATGCTTGAGTAATCCTCTGCGCCTTTGTCTTCAGTTAATAGCTTGCTGAAGTGCCTTGTGGCAACCTCTTTTATTGATTGCTGAGTGTTGTAGCTATTTCTTTCATCATCCATTATTTCACTTACTGTGTTTCTGATCTTTCTAACTGTTGCTTGTTTGTGGAAATATGCAGTGTTCTTATCTCCCTCCTGCAGCCAGAGTTGTCTCAATTTCAATCTCCATTTTGTTTCTTCCTCCCTGAGAGTCTGGCGCAGTTGGGCGTAGAGTTTGTCTTCTTGCTCCTTGTTCTGTTGGGATAGTCCCTGCGTTTCAATTCTCTGCTGCACCTCCTCCAGCTCTTGTTTGATTTTCTTTTTGTGCTCCTCAGGCTCTTGATAATTACTCTTTGCCCAGTTCTTTAAGTCTTGGCTTGTTTTTTTCAATTTTGTTTCCCAGATGTGAGTTGGCGATCCTTCCACATGTTGAGTCCAGGCCGCATACACCACTTCTCTTGCTGCTGGTGGCCGATTCCAGTTTGCGCTGTATTTGAAGGGAATGGGTCCGAGAGGACAATGGAGCTGAAGGTTTAGCGTGACTGGGTAATGATCAGAGGCCGACACATTGAGGATATTTGAATATCCTGTTGAAAAGGTGGAGAGGAAGTCTATGCTGATCAGAAATCGATCTAGTCTTTCCATGATGTTGCTTGAGCCTATACGCCTGTTGCTCCAGGTGTATCTACGATTTTTGGGTCTAATGTCAACTAGATCGTGGTCCTGAATTACTGCCTCCAATCGGCTTCTGAAAGGGTCAGAAGTGAAGTTGCCTCCTCTTTTTTCATTTGCGTGCAGCACCAGATTGAAGTCACCAGCTACAATAAGATTAGCGTTTCGATCCATTTCCATATTTGCTATCAAGGTGTCCCAGCAGATCTCCTTTTCTCTATACTGATTTGGTACATACACATTGTATACAATTATTGGTTGGCCCCCTGTTCTACTTTCAAGAGCAGTTCTGATCCAGCTTTGTTGGTTGTTGGTAGAGCTGCATATCCATTTGTTGCTGTCCCATAAAGTTGCAATGCCGCCTGATGCTCCTCTTGCCTCGCTTATACTTCCACAAAAGCGCTTTTGCTGACTTATTACTTTGCTCATATCCCTTTGATCTTGCTTTGTTTCCTGTAGAAGCATGATTTCAGGATTCTCACTGTTTATTAGTTCCTTAAGGGCTACTAGTTTGGAAGGGTGCCCTAATCCCCTGCTGTTCCAAGACAGCATTTTCATCATGAGTTACCTGATGTTTGGAGAGGTGCTCGCCTCTCATGTCCCTTACTGTTTTTTACTTTTTCTTGGGGCCCGAGAATGAAGCTCTCTATTGGGGTTTGTGTGCCTAGAGCTATATCTTTTTGTGCATTTTCATCTCTTTGCTGCTTTGCTGTTTTTCTTCCAGGTCCTGGCTTTTTCTGAAGATCACTTGGTGCTCCATGCTCCTTTGAAGAGTTTCTAGTGGTTCTTGAAGAGGGCGGATCAGGAGGTGGCTGCTTGGAGGGGGAAGAGGTTTGGGGGGGGATCAGAGGACTGCAGATCCGGGCCAGACTCCATCTCAGAGAGGATCAAGAAGGGGTTGGAAGAAGGGGGGATTGGTGGATCGAGGTTCAGAGATGGGGGGGTTGAAGGTCGAGGATTAGAGGTTCCAGGGGCATCAGATTCCGGAGGGGGTTTATGGGGAGCTGATGACTTTTTCTTTTTCACAGGCTCCCAATGGCCATCCTGCTCATCATTATCAACATTAATCACTTTTGCACATCTATTTGCGAAATGTCCGTATTCGTGACATACCTTGCATTTGAAAGGTATCTGTTCGTAGTCCAGTTGCTGGATGTGGCTCCATTCATCAACTTTCAGCTTGATCGCCTCTGGAAGTCCTCGACCTAGGTCAACTTCTACACAGATCCTTGCACACACCTGCATGTTGTCTTTTGGTTCACTGTGATCTATGTATTTTCCAACTGCGTTACCTATTGCTTTGACGGAGTCGTCCCCCCAGCAGTGAAGGGGAAGATGGGGCAAACGCACCCAAACTAGAACAACATTTGGGATGTCTAGTTCTGGATCAAAGTCCGGGGTCCATTTGTTGAGGTAGAGACCCCTGGAGTCCATAAAGTATGGTCCGTTCCTGAATATTAAATCTTTGTCTTCCTTTGTTTCGAAATGAAATGTATAGTATCCCCTACCACAAAATCTAATGTATATTTTTCCTTGAGTCTTGTCCAACCAATTCCTTTCAACCCACCTTTGGACTGTTCTGGGCGATGGCCAGAGTCCTGTAAACTGCCCAATGAGCCCTTTCTCTGCAAGGGAAAGAGCTGCCATGCGAGGGATTGCAGGCGGCAGTTGCACTTCCTGTATTACATCAAGTTTTTTGACAAACTTAGTTATTGCTGGTCGGATTCGTTGCGGAGGAAGAGATCTCACCAGATCAGAGAAGGCTTGATGCAGATCCGGATCCCCGCGGGGAGGATCCATGGTGCAGGAGCAGGTGACAGTCGCGCTCAGCTCGGCTTCCGCTCAGGCGCGCGCGCAGCAGCAGTTAAAATTAAAAAAAAAAATACGTGCATGGAATTGAATAGCCATGACATCCCCCTATTTAATGCCTGGGATGACAATGAGGTCACTAGTCTTCTCCTCTACCTCATAGACACACTTTCCAATACCCACATTAGTGTAGGAAAGTAAATATATAAAAAAATATTACATGGATCAACTTAAAATATGGTAAATGTATGGTAAAATTAGAATAAAAAAATATGAAAAATAATTTAATTACTTAATGAAAATTAAATATTTAAAATAAAGGTTTTTATTTGATTTTTGAAGGAAAATTTAAGTGGGGAATTTGAATGAAAAGCAGGGGAAAATTTTTGAAGAGAAATTTAAGTAAATTTTTTTGGAGGAAATTTCAGAGTGAAAATTTTGGGGAAGACTTTTGGAAGGTAACTTTTAGGGGGAAATGTTGCAGGGAAACTTTGGAGGGAAATTTTTATTCTTTGATTTATAAGATTTTCATTGAGAGAGAGAGCAAGTGTATCATTCTACATTTTCTATGAAAGGCCATGGATTCATATATTAGCGAAGTTTTTTTATTTCTGCAACATCAACATCTTGTTTGTGAACTAGTTCTATTCGTATTGACGAATATAATATGAATGCATCTATTATGAATAGAAAGTCATATTTTTCACCTATTGGGGAGTTTAATGAAATTGAAAGTAATTTTATTGAACATGTTAATTAAGAAAGTCCTAATCCTAAGGACTTTGAAGGCACTAATAATAAAGGGAAGGATGAAGGATTTCATCCAAGCGAGAATTTTAAAAGAACAGATGAGGATGGTGGATTTCTTTCAAACAAGTATTTCTAAGGAAATAATGAGGATAATGAAGAATTTATTTCGAGCAAGGATTTCAAAGGACTTAATGAGGATGATGGATTTCATCCAATCAAATATTTTAAAGCCACTGATGAGGATGATGGATTTCCTTTGAGTAACGATTTCAAAGGAACTAATGAGGATGATGTATTTCCTCCAAATGAGGATTTCAAAGGCACATTTGAGGATGGTGAATAATTTCCTCCAAGTGATGATTTTAGATGTACAAATGAAAATGATGGATTTACTCTGAGTAAAAATTTCAAAAGCATGGAAGAGGATGATGGATTTCCTCCAAGTGAAGATTTTAAAGGCACAAATGAGTATAATGGAATTCCTTTGAGCAATGATTTCAAAGGATAGATGACCATGGTGGATTTACTTTGAGTGAGGATTTCAAAGGCACATATGAGGGTGGTGAAGGATTTACTCTGTGAGAGGATTTCAAAGGCATTAATGAGGATGGTGAAGGATTTACTTCCAGATAATTTCAAAGGAATCAATGAGGATGATGGATTTCCTTGAAGTGAGGATTTCAAAGGAATTTATGAGGATGGTGAAAACTTCCTTCGAGTGAGGGTTTTTAAAAATATTAATGAGGATGATGGATTTCCTTTGAGAAAGGATTTCTGAGGAATTTATGAGGATGGTGGATTTCCTCTGAGCAAGCATTTTAAAGGTACCAATGAGGATTATGGATTTCCTTCGAGTAAGGAATTCAAAGGCATTGATGAGGATGATGGATTTCCTTCAAGCAAGGATTTCAAATGCACTAATGGGAATGATGGATTTCCTCTAAGTGAGGATTTCAAAGGAATTGATAAGGATGACGAATTTCCTCTGAGTGAGTATTTCAAATTCATTGATGAAGATGGTGAAGAATTTCAACATCTCAAAGGCACTAACAAAGATAATGGATTTCCTCTGGGAAAGGATTTCAAAGGAATTGATGAGTGTGATGGATTTCTTTCGAGTGAGGATTTCAAAGTCACTAAAGAGGATGGTGAATAATTTCATCCAAGTGATGATTTTAGAGGAACTTATGAGGATGGTGAAGAATTTATTCCAAGTGACGATTTCAGAGGCATCGACGAGGATGATGAATAATTTTATTTGGGAAAGCATTTTAGAGGCATCAATGAGGATGGTGAAGAATTTCCTCTGAGTGGCGATTTCATAGACATCAATGAGGACGATCAATAATTTCCTGACAATACTGAGTATGATCATAGTGAGGATAACATTCATCCTAATGATGAGGAAAATTCTTGTAGAGAGGATGATGAAATGATGAAAACATTGCAAAAAAATATTGTATCTATGATCAGGGCTAGACATTTTTATATCAATCCAAATCATTCACGTTATACGAGGTCTAGGAAATAATGTCTCACGAGAACAAATTCCATTAATAATTTGATTTCAAGTGAATGTGGTCAAAATGATTGCTTTAAATGTATAGACTTCAAGTATGCCTTAGAGAAAAGGAAGACATATTTGTCGATGAATAAAAACATGAAAAATTCATATTTAGTGGGGTGCATGATATCTACAAAGAATTTTTAATGTGTAGAAAGGTTTTCAAAAAATTGCATTCAATTGGTAATATTCATTTATAGGGAATCCAAACAAGATTGGAAAAAGATCCTAGATTTTTTTCAAAAGTACATCATAGATGAGAGATTGGGCCATTAATAAATACTACAATGTTGTGGATGCAAGACTTGCTTTTGAAACATGGAGAGTGTATGTTAGTTAGAGAAACAATACACATTTTAGATAATTTATCAAGACAAGAAATCTACAACTTGTATAGAGGCTATGTTGAAGGTGCTAAAGGAAATGATTAATTTTATTACATATGCATATTTTGTAAGGATATGGAAGAAACAATCCAGCAATGTCAGTATTTCTAAGAAGTCAAGGAAGGAGGTTTATAGTACTTGTGCTTATCTTAAATAAAAATGGATAAATTGTAGAAAATCTGCTAGTAGGTTAACCCGATAATGCAATATAAATCAAAGCAGAATACTACAACCTACTTCTACTATCAATTTGCGGAAGCTTAAAGATTGAGCTAAACAATATAACCAGAAGAAGAAGAATCAATGCACAATACACATGAGAATATTTTGGGGAAATCCTCAACTAAAAACCCCACTATCTGTATTATCATACAAGGTGGAAATACATAGGAATTATGCAAAGCCTTAGCTCTCACAGCTAGCCAGCTCTCAGTACATTCCTCACAGATGCTCACAGGAAATCTTGGCTTCTCTCAAGCCTTCCTCTCTGCCCTCCAAGCTCCTATTTCCTTGCGCTGTTCCTAGTGGATGATTTTCCTTTTACCAAGTGGATGATCAAACCTCCAAAACTGCGCAATCTTCAAGGATTATTCCTTGACTGCATGCATGAGTTTTCTTATAAAGAAAACACATGCAACTGATAGTACACTTTCCTTGACTTTAATCTCTACTGGGTCTTTCTCAGAATAGACACGCATGATTTTTTGATGAGGGAATCTTCAGTTAACTGGAGTATCACTAGTTGGTGCATGCATGCATCAACTGATTGTTAACTCTCTATTAGTTCCTCAAACAGTTTGGAACTAATTTAACTGGACTTAACTCGGTAAACTGAGTTAAATAATTACAACTCAAATATAACTCAATATTATCTCCTTAATTTAAGGGATAACTCTTGCATGGCTTTAGAAAGACTTCTAACTTGAATTTATCCAACTCATTAATTTGAAACAAATTAATTAATTATTTCCAAGTAGCTGTTAAGACTAAATTCGATTTTAATTCTCAATTTAATTCAAGGACAAATTAAATTGGAATATTCTTGTTGCGATATCAACATAAATGTTAGGAGGATGAAAGAGGTATACATTTACAACATTACTTGTGAAATTTTAATAGTTATCAACTATGGAAATGTATTATCAATAGGTTGTTTTTATGTTATGTGCATGTTCCAATGTCAAGGCACTTCAAAAACATCACGATCAACAATCAAGTGAAAGGAAAAAATTGTACAAGGATTCAAAGAAGTATTATGATGTTCCAAATAAATATTTAGGTTTCATAATTGAAAGTATAGACTAGAAGAAAAAACTTCTACCACATTTTGTTCACACCAAAAAAACTGTAGGAGGGTAATTTTATTCAGTTTTACTTGGTTGGTTTTATGATATTTAATTGGAAAATGTCTCCAAGGGTTTCCTTCATAGCTCCAAATATTCATAATGATGAAAATATGACGATAATCATAATTTATCATTGCTCGCTCATTGTCATGGTAATCTTCCTCAAGCTTTGTATCTACAATTAGACAAAACTAGTTGTGAAAATAAAAAACAAATTGTATTTGGATAACTAAACATACTTGTTGAATTGAGAATATTTTAAAAGGTAAAGGTTGGTTTCCTTCTTGTTGGGCACATCGATGACCATATTAATCAAAATTTTAGTTGTTTTTTAGTAATATTGAGGAAAAATGTTGGGACCCTACCATCACTAATTTAATACATTAAAACATCATACTTTCTAAAGCCTACTTTTTATATATTGGCATGGGGAGGAAAAAGGCATTGAATAAATTAAAGACATTAGCTTCCAACATCAATTTTCTATCAAAACAATTGATGGGAAAACACTTATATGAGGCAACAAGTATTCAAATGCTGCGAAATGGGGGCTTTCATTAGGTTTAGCATTTTTGAAGTTCATTTGAGATCATCCAATATTTCCATCAAATTTCTTGCTATTATAATTAGTTGTTGAAATCCATAATGCATGAAGGCACAAGAGATGCATATATGATTCTAAATGCTTGTAAAAAAAAATTAAAAAATCTATTAAAGATACATATGGGTATTTTGATGTTGTGGATTCATTTAGGTGAGTATTTTTTCAATGATAAAAGAGACATAATTTCAAGATCAAGAAATGAAAATACACCAAGTTTCAAGACTCCATTTTTGGCCACAAAATATGCCAAATGAATATGAGGAAAGAAATATTGTTGAATAACAACAATCTCAAGGTATTATTGAGTATTTATATTTAGAGGAAAGAGAAATGTATATTGGTTCTAGTAGATCACATTCACAACATGAAGCCATGGAAGAACTTTACATGGGTTTTATACAAGATATTAAGGAGAGTTGTATGATTTCAGTGTTAGTGGATGGAGATCCACATGGTTATGCATTATGGGTTGCCAAGATTATAATGGTCGTTAAATAAAATGAATATGTTATAGAAGTTGAAGTACAATGATATACAATAGATACACACCCATTCAACGGTGTATACAAGCCAGATGGTAGTCAATAAAGAAATAAACATAAGGAGAAAAAGAAGGGTCCAAATATGAATCATCATTGCATAGACCTCTTAAAATTAGAGGATGTTGACATATTTGTTTATGAATTCAATTTAACAAAGAGAGGAACTCTTTGCTCCAAGACCACATAGATTATCAAGAGGTTGCTACCACAAGAAATAGTGGCAAGAGGGGAGTCCGTTGAACCCAATTGTATATCTAGAAGGATTTTGACATCTACAATTTTGGGCATACATGTAGACTTAGACGGGGCACTGATTGATCATAGAGAAGAATATGGGTTATGGACATTTTCATCCAGTCATTCATCTAAAGACGATGTAGATTCTGATGTGTGTCATAATCTATAAGTGAATATGAATAATTGTATAAACATTCTGTAACTTTATCAATATTATGTTTGCATGGTAACTTGAAATACATCTTTTAACTTGCATATTATCTTATACGAGGTTATGAGTCATTTATATGTTTCTTGGATTATATGTTTTAACTATGAAGATTTTTCTTGTTTTGTTTTGAATATCTAAAATGAACCAATAACGTTGAGAAATAATTTATGTTTCATTCGATGTAATCAATATTAAGATTTTGATTAAAAGTAATTTCTTTTTGGAATTTATGTTGAATTTTTAAATTATATGGCAATATTGTCATGCCATTCTATATTATTATGATTTTATAGACCATAGTTAAAAATGCTGCAATTTTAATGCCCCATTAAAAAGGGAGTGCTTGAATTTGATGGTTGATTTTATGTTTTGGTTGTAATGGGTCAAGTTGTATTGGAGCGATATTTCAAATGAGCTACACTTCTTATAATTAAAAATAATTGCACTTGGTAGAATGACTCTTTGATTTAGGTGTTTATTTTAAAGGTTTTTTTAGTCATGATATTTGAATTATAATGCCATGGTTAAAAAATGTTGAAATTTTAAGGGCTTTAGTAATATATTTGGTTTTAATGCCATGGTTGAAAAATGTTGGAATTTTGAGGTTTTCATAGTCATGATATTTGATCTTTAATGCCATGATTGGAATTTTGAGGTTTTTCATAGTCATGATATTTGGTTTTTAATGCCATGACTGAAAAATGTTGGAATTTAAGCCCCCCCCCAAAAAAATGTGTTGTAGCATCACCATATTTTGATTTTAGAGTATTTTTCATGGTTTTTATGTGAAAATATGAGTTTTTTTAGACTAGAGTTCTCATTTTGAGGTCATAGTTCTTATTAAGTTGGTAACTTTGTTTATTTCACTTTCTTTAGCAGAAGTAGAGTATCCAAAAATGATTAATGTTATGGAAATATTGTTTTCATTTATGTCAAAGATAGGGGAGACTACTTATTTCCACGACAAAGATTGGAAAATGAAGATTGTTGAAAATATTGTTTTTGGACTTTTGATGCCCCATTTGGATTACCCTATTTTTGAATGAATTTTTGCTCCAATTAAGTAGCTCAAATGGGAACATATAAGTATAGTTAGAAAAATTATTGTGATACGTTTCCAAGCTATATGACACTCCCTCTAACTCCATAAGAAAGGGTAGATATGAAGTATTTTGTTAAGATGACCCAACCAAAGTACAAGCAGGCTGACCAACCAGTCATACATTAAGTCAGCCCTGTAAGTGAACGTAAAAACACAATAAATAAAGGGAATATTAGTTTGTTTTAACATTATCCATCAAAGAATAGATTCGAGGTGACAAGAGGAGCTGAAGAATAACTTTTGGGGTAATTCTTGGAGTCTAAAGGTGGAAGCAAAAATGTGATTTTTGGGGTGGACAAGTCAACTTGGAATTTTCTCTAAGATTTTCTTTCGGGATGTTTCAGAATATGAAACTTGGAGGATATAGACATAATATCTTCATGTACATTTTATTAAAATATGACATCTTGATTTGCTATAATTTTAGAGATATGGTCTACGAAATTTATGCTTCATGAATACTCTTGATTTTTTTTAAACAGACCAACTTGGCATTTTCACTATAGCTTTTGTTATGGGATATTTCAAACTATGAAACTTGGAGAATATAGATAAATTTTTTCAAGTAACTACTATTCAAATTACAAACCTTAGTTCGTTATAATTTTGGAGATATGCTCTAAGAAAGTTAGGCTTCTTGCTAATGCTCCTAAAATTTTATTCAAACATTTCAACTTGGTATTTTTGCTATATATTTCTTCTATGTTGTTTCAGAATATGAAATTTGGAGGAGACAAAGAAGAGATCTCAAGGTATTTGTGGTAGAAATTTAAAACCTTATTCCTTGAGGAAATTAGTGTTCCTCAATTCTCATGAAACATGCTTCAAGCAAGTTAGCTTGTCATTTTTGCTATAAATTTCTTTTTAAGATGTTTCACAGTATGAAATTTCGATGAGTCAGAGAAGAGATTTCTAGGTGCCTGTGGTATAATTTCAGACCTAGATTGCAAAATTGGATATGTGGAAAGATGTGCAATTTTTTTCTTTGGAAGAAGTCCAAAGCAACAAGTTTTGGGAGAAGTAGACATGGTGAAGGAAGAAGCAACAATTAGACCTGGTGAATGTAGAAGCAACTAAAAAGGTTGGCAAAGGTAGAAGTAGAAAGTACAATTGGTGAAAATAGAAGCAACTAACAAACATTATGAAGAAGCAAGAAAGTAGGTTGGTGCATACAAATATTTGCAATAGTGGGGATTGTTGTCTCTTGTAGTTTGGTGCCTACAAATATTACAACATACGAGATCATTGTCTCATGTAGGATGGTGCCTAAAAAGTAGTAAAGGGGATTGGTGTCTCCTGTAGGTTGGAGCCTACAAAGCAATGAAGGGGATTAGTGTCTTGTAGGTTGGTTCCTACAAGCAATAGAGGGGATTCATGCCTCCTATAGGTTGGCGCCTACAAGCAGTAGAGGGGATTCATGTCTCCTATAGGTTGGTGCCTACAAAATATTTCATATATATATATTTTTTGTTGGTTTCCATGTATATCTTGTGTTTTTATTGATTTTATGCGATTTATGGTTTATGATGGAATTAAATAAGTAAAAATTGTCATTATACTAACTAACCCAATTCAATAAAATTGTGAATTCTAACAATTCGTATCTGAGCATGTTCCTTTAGGAGCGGTTAAACCACTAGAAGGTAAATCTTAGAAGGACAAATGACTAGAAAGGATAACATAATCCTTGCTGATGGAACAAATTACACGTTTTGGAAGATAAGGATGATATCACATTTAATGTCTTTTGGTGCTAATGTATGGTGTTCTGTGGTAGAAGACTATAAAATTCCAACAATTCCTTTGACATATGCATATGAGGAAAAAACTTTATGTAAATAATTCCAAAGCAATAAATTCCAACTTAAGTGGTCTTGATAATTTGATATTTATCAAAGTAACGCACTGTGACTGTCCCAAACAAATTTGGGATAAGCTTCAAAGCATCTATAAATGAAATGAAAAGGTAAAAAGGGCCAAATTTGAAACTCATAAAATACAATGTGAAGGTTTAAAGATGAATGGAGAAGAAGACATTGTAGATTTTTTCCTTTGAGTAGATGAAGTTGTGAACACTATTAATGGAATGGGTGAAAAGATTGAAGAATCAACAATTGTTCAAAAAGTCTTGAGATTTCTTCTATTGAGGTTGAATTCAAATGTTTCAACTATTGAAGAAATTAAAGATATGGAGAACTTAAAGATGGATGAGCTACATGGAATACTCACTGCATATGAGATGAGAACATGAAAAGCGAAGTCTAGACTAAAGGAATCCACCTTCAAAGCTTTAAAAAAAACAAAAGGAAACAAGTAACAGGATCACTCTCGCCTTGAATCAAATGAAGAAGAAGCTCAGTTCATGACAAATATGAAAAGATATTTTTGAAAATATAAAGGTAATATACCATTCCAATATTTTAAGTGTGGTATAATAGGTCATTATGCTTTAAAATTTCCATATGGGAAATTGGAAGATAACGATGATGAAAAGGAACATAGAAATAGAGACAAATTTCCTAAAAATAGGAAGGGAAGATATCTGAAGAAGAGAAGTTTCTATTCCAAGGAAGATAACAACTCATCAAAATATAGTGATGAAGATGCATCTGGTGATGATCAAGAATAATGCCTACTTATGGGTTTGGGAAATCATAAATATAAGATGTTGTGTAATCTATCTCAAAAGGAACTAACAAAGGAAAATATAATCTTCCACTATGTTTCAATTGTGGTAATGAAGGTAATTTTACCTCTAGATGTCCATATGTAAAATATGAATGCAATGATGATGAATATGATTTTATAGTCTCAAATAATCAAACATTTAATAAAAAAATAAAGATAACCAAGAAGAGAAGATAAATGAAGAAGAAGAAATTGGAAGTAAGAAATATTTTCAAGGTTATCTCTCTATTGCCTTAGAAGCTATAAGGAGTCTCACAATAATAAACAATATTTAGAAGGAGATATTGCAACAATAAAAAGATAAGGATCATCATATTTATGAAACAATGAAAATGGTTCTCGACCTTCAAACTCAATTAAATTAATCAAGGAAAATGAAAGAAGCGGTAGCAAGCCAACTGGAAGAAAAGGAAGGGCATTATGAGAAACTAGAAGCTAAGATTTTTTCCTTGAGAAATGATCTTGAAAAGAAAATGATATGCTAAAGTTTATAAGGAGTTTTGAAATCTTGAATAATATACTCAATAATCAGAGATCCCATTTTATGAAAACAAGCATAAGTTATCATGAATTTGTCAAGGGAGAATCAAGTGCAAACACATCAAAGACAAAAGAACCTAAGAGCTATGTTAATGTGCTTAAAGGAACCAATAATCAATCAAAGGGAGTGAGAAACAAATCCAAAGATCAACATAATATTGATCAAACCATCCACACAAACTATATGAACAAAAGTGAAGATCAATTAAAGAAAAATTAGTTCAACCCCACAGGTTGCAATGGAGTAAGAAAGAAACTCAAGTTTGAAATTCCTTAATCAAGCATCGCAAAGTGAGCCAATTCCTTGAAAAGGATCAATTCCTCCAAGAAGACCATTCACATAAAAAAACTCAGAATTCTTTAATGGATATTGTTTTATTTGTCTTAAGTATCAAATGTACTTATCAAACCTCAGTGAGAAACCCTATCAGAGCTAATCCTTCCTACAACAATGGAATCAAGAACCTCAATTCATTTTCTCCCTTATTGGATAACATTGAATGTTTCAAGTGCAACAATTTCTGACATAAAGCTCATGAGTGTAAAAGCAATATATTAAGGTTTAAATATCAAAGAAGGAAAGAAGACATCATCATCAATAAAAATTGAAGTATGAGATATGGAGAAGAAAGAAAAAGAAACATGAAGAACGTAGTCTAGCTATATGTGTTTAAGACAAAAAAATCCAATGGTGTATAGAGAGTGAATGCACAAAACATATGATAGGTGCTAAAATAAAATTTCTTTGTCTGAAGGAAGTTGTTATCACCAAAAAATTGATCATCTAGCTTGATTTACTAGATGGATAGAAGTACACCATGTAAAGCCAATTTTACCATAGTAAAATTGCTTTCGTTGTGAGAAATTACTTAATAAACCACCTTTATTAAGTAATTTATAGTTAAACCCATGAAGAATAATTAAATAAATCAATATTTATTTGATTTTCGTCTAGGAATAATTAATTAAACCATTTTTTTATTATTATTCCTTGTCAAATTTGACCCAATCATGAAAAATAAATAGATAATCTTTATTTATCTTATTTTTCTCTAAGGATAATTAATTAATCACTAGTTAATTATTATTCTTTGTCAAATTTGACTAAATCCCTTAGGAATAATTAAACAAATCCTTACTTGTTTATTATTCCTTAACTAATTCTTGGAGATAATAAATAAATCATTTATTTATTTATTATTTCTAAATAAAAGTTTAAATACTTTTCCCCTCCTAAACAAATATAATAAAAGATTCCAAGCGGTTATTCCAAGAATGAGATTAATAATATTTTGTTATTGCTCATTATTCGAGGATAACTCAATATTTTGTTATAAATATAAGGGTTTTCCATTCATTATTCAATTTTTGATTATTTTCATTGTTGCACTCATTGTTGTAACTCTAATTATTTTCATTTTTGCACACCATATTTTTGTTGGGTTTATGCATTATAGAGGAGAGAGACTCTACAGAAGCTAAAAACATTTGAGGATAGCCAAGAACCCATCCCATAGAGGGGGACTGG
>APFE030838367.1:978-21821 GCA_000404065.3 Pinus taeda | reverse complement strand
AACTAGACGTATGGTAAATAAATAAAACCTCCTTTTATATTTAGTCCATAACCCCTCGTTCTATTTATGAAGGCTCAAAAAATAGGTTTTATTTAAGTGAATCCTTTGGGCCAAATACCATATTTGTAAAAGATGTATGGTAAACTAATAAACATATAAATAACCAAGAGGTATGGTAAACAAATAAAATATTTTTTTTATATTTACTCCATAAGTCACCTTATATTTACGAACATTTAGGTGAAACCTATGGGCAAAATACTATGGGACAAATACCATGGGCTAAATTATTATTATTAATACCATGCAAAAAAACATTATTAACCCTAATATTAGAATTAATAAAAATATGGCACATGGTATTGACCCATGGTATTCACCAAAATGGAACATGGTATTGACCCATGGTATTCACCTAGAATGTAGCCTATTTAAATGGGGGAATTAAATAACATAGATCCATCTTTACTTGGATCTACTAACCCCCGAGAGGTATCAAATATCGTGATATGCAAACTAGCATAGAGTGCAAAAATATTTGATCCCTCTCGGGGCTTGGTGGATCAAAGTAAAAATGGATGTTGTAATTTAATGTATGTTAAACATTTTAGCTTGGTTAAAATAAAAAATAAAATAAAAATCAACTATTAATTTTATTAATTTTTAAAAATTACTAATAGTAATTTTTAAGCTCCAGGTTTATAATAACCCATGGTAATACCAAGATCTTACAAGATTTTATAATTGAGTAAAATATTCGCCATGCCTGGTGAGAGATTCCCAAAAAATTGTATATACATATTATATTATTGATAAAATCGCCTTCCATTTTTCCTATATACCATGGAGATTTGCCCATTTATTATACTTATAAATTTAGGGGGGGTTCTTAAAATTTTCCCTGGTTGTGAAGTGATGTGATATTTATACTTTTGTTATAAATATCAAAATCACCAAACCCAATGCCATTTCAAACTATCTCTATTAATAATCCAGTGTTTCTGTTAGGCTTGTAAGATAACATTATCCTATATATTTCTAGTTTGGAAAATGTGTGAGCAACAACCCAGCCTGAGCTTGCGCTGACCTAGCCACCGCTGCACCTGTTGATCTCTCTTGACAACCTCCTACTGTTGAGGCCAACCAGATCATGCACCCCTATGAGGAGGGAGATCCTCACTCTTCCACACAACAAGGGAATGAAGAAAACACAGAAGCTTTTGCATCTCTGATCGTTGAGAACGGAGCTCCAAGGAATAGGCCATCAGTCAATAAATTCGTTAAGAAACTTGAAGATATTCCTGAGATCTCTCCCCCCTGCACTTCCACGACGAGCAGCCATTTCTCTGGAAGAACGTGGACTTGTTGGATAGTTCACGAGGCTATGGCCTTCACCCAAATTAGTTCAAAAATGGGTGGAAAGAAACTGGAATGCAAACACTTAGGGGAAGATAGCAATATGATTCTATGGAAGGGGATACTACACCTTTATCTTTGAAACAAAGGAAGATAGAGATCTGATATTTAGAAATGGACCTTACTTCATGGACTCTAGAGGTTTATTCCTGAATAGGTGGACACAAGATTTTGATCCAGAGATGGATGTTCCAAATGCAGTTCCAGTATGGGTCAGGCTTCTGCATCTTCCTCTTCACTACTAGGGAGACGAATCGGTAAAGGCTATAGGAAATGCAGTGGGAAAATATATAGACAGATGCGAACCAGAAGACAACATGCACGCATGTGCTAGAATATGCGTGGAAGTAGATCTTGGGAAATGTCTCCCAGAGGCAATAAAGATCAAGGTCGATTAGTGGACGCATATCCAATAGCTAGACTATGAGCAGATACCATTTGAATGCAAGGTATGTCATGAGTATGGTCATTTTGCTAATAGGTGTCTTAAAAAAAAGAGCATGAAAATGTAGAAGAACAAGAAAACACATGGGAACAAGTAAAAAGGAAATAACCTACCAATAAGTAGACCATATCAAACACCTCTCAGCCCCAAGAAGCAAACGAAACAACCTCTAAGCCTCCAGCGAAGGTTATTCCCCTCGTTCACACAACCCTGAATCCCTTTGAGCCTTTGGAAGACTCTTTTGATCCACCCTCTCCCAGATCTCCACCTTCTAACCCCAACTCCTTAGCTCTCATATCCTCCCCCAATCCTATATCCTCCCCACCTCATCCCTCAGTGGATCGCATTCTAACCAGGAATAAAGCCAAAGAAAACCCCCAAATTTGGGATCAGCAGAAAAAAGTGGGAAGGAATTCCAATAAGGAAATCAGAGATGAGGCAGTTGTTAAAGAAATGGCATTAGGAACGTAATAGCCAATGGATTCATTCCTTAGGAAACAAACAGGAGGTAATGAAAAAATTTAGCAAAGAGGAAAGGGAGGACCACACCAACACAACAGTAAATAATGATAGTGGTCTCTTGGCATTGTCACGGCCTCGGCACCATCTTCAAAATCAATGCAGCCAGAGACATGTTATCCAAGGAACAGCCAGACATATACATGATCCAAGAGACCAAAACAAACAAGCAAGAAAATCAAAAAATGATTCAAAAACTAAAAAATTATGAAGGAACAACGTTAGAAGCGATAGCAGCATCAGGAGGAATCTGCACCATTTGGGACAAAAGGAAATGGGAACTAATAACCCAAAAAATCAGCAGCCACTGTGTTAGCGCTTGAATCTATGGTTCTGATTTGTCAAGATTCAACCTTTTGAACATCTCATGAAGCCAAGGCGGTTCTGATGTAGATTCTTCCTTTATAGTCACTCTTTTCTCTGCCTTCAACCGAGCTCTCTTGTCATTCAGATTTGCCTCAACATTAACAGAAATCTTTTGCATATCTTCTAAAGTAGGTGGATCTCTATCTCGTAATGAATAAGCCATCTCCGGATCAAAGCCATCCGGGAATTTGAGAAGAGCTAATTTTCTAGATGGTCTTAAATCATCCGGAATAGCATTATAAACTGTATTGAACCTGATAATGTAGTCTTCGACAGACTCACCATGATTGTGTTTGATATTATTGTACTCGGCATTGATCTGAAGCGGATCCTTCCTGAGTTCCCAACGATCAATAAACTGCTTCTGAAGTTCAGCCAATGTAGGTATACTTCCGGCTCCCAAGCCTCTAAACCATTTTCTTACTTCTCCTCTGAATGTTTGTACAAACAATTGCATAGTTATATCCTCTTCATCAATCTCATATAAATCATAAAAATTTTCCATTTTGTCTATGTGCTACTGAGCGGACACACTTTGAGGAGTGCCATCAAATAAAGGAATCTTACTCTGATAGTCCACAGGCATATCATGCAATTGCTGAGGTAAAGAAAGAGGTGCGAAACGAGCAGCCATTGCTCTAGGTGGATTTACTCTAGGTGTTGTTGGTGGAGTGGGTGTAGTTGTTGTATGAGGAATATGTGGAGGTGTATGCGGAGGAGAAGTGATGTGGGATGAAGGAGGGGAATTGGCTGCAGATTCTGAATAAGTAATTATAGGCTGCACGGGAATGGTAGGAATGAAAGGCGGTTCAGTAGGAATTCTAGAGGTAGATGCCGTGACGGTGGATCCAATGTTTGCAGATACAACTTCTAAGAAATCAGCAAGGTTGGCAGCTTGGATGTCAGTCTGAAGGTGCCTCAAGATAAAATTGTCAATTAATTTATTGTGCCTTTCAAATTCAAGAGTTGCAGCAAAGTCAGGATTTGGAACAATAGAATCAAGAGCGTTTTCAGACTTGGTTTTAAACAATGACAATTCAAACCTTTCGTCAAAAGCAATTTCTTCAAGGTATTCGAAAATTGTAGGACATGAATGAGATTTAACCAAGGGAGTCGCCATTTTTCGAATCAAATTTGGATTTTCATAAATAGGAGGTGGATTCGGACCTAGATTAGCTCTTGTATGTCTTTTTGAAGCCAATGTGTTTATCAGAAGATCAAAAGAACTAAAGAATTCAGCCAAATCGTTTGCTAGACTCAATCATCCAAAGGTCTAGAATGAACAAAAGTACTGGGGTGATTTGCAAATCAAGTTTCCACAAGCTAACCAGAGATCGACTGAAGCAGCATTTATCTACTCCCGCTTATGCATAGCATGAGCGTTTCGAAAGCTACCTGGCGTGACTTCAGACTCCGTCTAAGATTTGTGAAACAAACTCATCAGCAAGCAAACCATTGAGATTTTTCCCCAGTATGGTCGCCACTATGTTAGCGCTTGAATCTTCCTTAGGCTGAAATAAGGTGAGACTCAAGGCCACATCAAACCATGCTCAGCCTCGTAGCTAGCCCTACAAGGACAAGAGAGGGCTCTCTCCGGGTAAAAATCGGCAAAGGATAATAAAGAGGCTCGAGATGACCGAATTGATAACTAATTTTAGGCTAGGTATGAATTACAAAGAGTTTAGAATTGATTTTTAAAGATTTTGTTGAATTCAAGGGAAAGGCAATTTTGGATGTGGGGATGAGGCACATCTTTTGCAGAGGTCTACTTGGGGCAAGATAGGCGATTGTATTGATGACTTAAAGCAAGTGAGATGAATAGATCAGACTGGTGTGGAGCTAAGGAGAGCAAGGAAGTCTCAAGGATTCTCCTTAAACTGAAGAAAACATAGAAAATTAAACAAATTTAAAGGCAGAGCATAGCAAGTTCATGAATTCTACCTTAACACTTCATTCGTTTAATTACAGAAGATTAAATAAAGAAAGTGGTACACATAAAAAACTTACAAGTACTGAGAGAAACACACCATCAACACAGAAAGCCACATGAATCCCAAATAGTGCTGCAAAACCCTGGTCTTTCCTTTGCCAAAATGCAGATAAGATATGTACAATATAGTGTCTAGCTATTCCCAAGAGTCCAACCCTGAAAATGACTAAGAAAATACATAATATAGGCAAGCCAACTCATTCCCTTGCCTCTAGGGGTCGAGCCCATCATCCTATGAGTTGTTTCAACCAATTCTAAACTAAGCACTACAATCTAGGCAGTCAAAACAACTTGCCTCTGTAAGCTAGGAAACCAATTCATTCATTACATTTTTGCTATTTTATGAATGAATCATCTAGAATAGGTAAATAAGTGTCATAACAACATAAAATTCCAATAATTACATCAAGAAGGGTGAAAAATCCCATCACAAGTCAAAAATGGTCAAACTGGCTTGATTTGCTGTGCTAAGGACAAAAACTGTGCCAAAAAACCCTGTGTGTCGCGCGCCTGAACCCTGTGCATTGTGCACCATTCCACCTGCTTTTGGGGCACTTCCCGGCATCCCAATTGAGCTCAGGTTGGCTTGTTGGAAAGCCCTGGATGTCTACTTTCCAACCCAAGTGGAATTTTCCAATTTGGTCTCCATTTGACTCTCCAAAAGTGGATTCTCCCATAAGTACTTCCTGTTGGTGCAAAAAGTGGCAGAAAGGTGATTTTCATGATGTTTTTGAGCTTTTGATCACCAAAAACTCGATGAAATGCCTTGGAAATGGCTTATCATGTGTATTTCATCATGAAAAATCCAAAAATATAAGCCACCTGTGATTTGGACCTCCCCATCTTATGGGTCGCGCGCTGAGCGCGACGCGTAGAGCCAAAAAACCTGTTTCGCAAGCCAAAAATTTTGAAATGACAATTTTCTCCAAATTTGCCCAAATTTGGAGTGAAGACCCTCCATCATGTATCATGCATCAACTAATGAAGCCTCGGCCAAAACTCGAAGCGGATTAGGCCTTTTGCGTTGTTTTTGCGCTTTGCTCAAACGCCTCTTGAGGATCTTCATTCTCGCTTTGCAAACATGCATGTGAGCCCAATAGTGAGTCTTCATGTGGCGAAGCATGTCTTTGTCCCTGTTTTCTTTTGCCAACAACTTCTCCAAATGAGTGCTCACCCATATGAGCATTGATTCCCGATCACTAGGTGTCAAATCACCGGGTCTTCTTCGAGCCAATTCCCGGTCTTCCCGAATCTTCCGCAGCTCATAAAGTTCATGCTCATGTTCTAGTTGTTTGTTGCGCTGCTCCAAGTAGTTGATCACCCATTTAGCCATCTGCAATTTCTTTTGCAGCGACTCATTCTCGGCCCTTTTCTCTCGGATGATCTCCTTGAGCTCTGAGTTAGGCGAGCTAACATCAACATCAATGATACCCATATCATGACCTCCTGAAGGACCCTCATCAACCACCATGGGTCTCTTGCCCCTATCCTGAATCTGTACCTGTGCTGAAGATGGAGGTGAGACCCCTTCCACATGATGTGGAGATAATACTCCCTCTGCAGATGATGTCAACGAGACCCCTTCCACCCCGGGTGGAGATAGTACTCGTCGTGCGGCTGCAAATAAGGCCCTGGGGCCTTTCTGATATGTCACATATACTAGAGCATCAACATGCTCGGTCTCAGGAATGTCAAACTACTGTGAAGGCCCTCCCTCATCATGAACTATCTCTGGAGGAGGCTGTAGCGCGGAAAAGAAATCACGGGAGATTAAATCCTCCCAAGCAATACCCTACTGTGCCAATTGATGCATCACTATGATTTTGATCAATGCATAGTGATATATGCTCCCGTGCTAATGTGTCAGGGTCTTCCTCTGTACTAAAGGTACCATCCTCTCTATGTTTCGGCACATGAAAAATGGAATGTTCATCATACGTACTCGTGTGAAATGCATCAACAAACAAACATGGTACGCATAGAGACGTGAGAATCTGCCCTCACAGCTGAAATATCGAATGATGAGTTTCATCAATGGTGAAAACTCATCTTTCAAGTATCTGAAAGGAAAGGTTGCGCTCAAGTGTTTGATATATCCAGGCTTGATATATGGCTCATAGTAATACCTGTCCAGCTTCTGGCGTTTACTCCATTCCTCCTTCACATTTGGTATCCCGGTGGCCTGAGCAATAGTGTCGGGTGACAAAGTGAAATCCACTCCGGCAAGGTTTACATGACCATCCTGTAGGTTAAGGACAAATAGATGGACCAGTTCCCGATGATGCTGAGTTTGTGAGATCATCTCACAATATTGGTAACATGCTTGGCGCCGAAAACAATCCATTGCAAGTGGGCAAGCTTGCAAAAGAGCCAAAGAAGTAGGCTCCTCCCTAACATGCTGTCCACTTTTGCCACCTTTGTGATACCTCTGTGGCACATTAGGCACATTGACCTCTGGTGTAGAGTCACTATCATAATCCTGCTCATATACTGACTCGATCTCTGACATGTTCTTTAACAATAAGGTAGCTGGAATATATATATGTTGATATACAATTGTGTACGAAAATGATTGTAGACCTTTTCTTTTTCTCAAATGTTGTGACCAAGGGGACACAAATGACAAGGGAATTGTTAGGAAAAGGGAAGCATTAAGGAAATGGGAACAATGGAAATAAAATAAGGAAATTAGGGAAGGGAAGGGGCATAGAAATTTTGAGATGTTAGGGTTTTGGGATGAGGTAGGGATTACATGTTTATAGTAAAAGGGAGGGATTAGGATTTTGAGGGAAGATAGTGTAGGGTTTTATGAGGATTTATTGGGAAAAATATTGGTGAAAATAGGGGATGGGAAACAAATGGAATAGGAAAACCTTGGGAACAGTGATTTTTGAAAACCCTACAGCAAACTTGGCACTTTAATCCTTACAACAAATTGATGAACAAAGAGGGTTTATACACTTGGTTTTTCATGGCAAGTATAGCATAATTTACTTACATAAACCATCTATAAACCAAGAAAAAGCCGTGATGTAAGCCTAACTGTGATTTGATGCGTGAGGAGAGGTGATTTGAGTGGTTTTTGGCAAATTTCAGGCATAAACTCCTATGCGCCGCGCGCCTCACCCAATGCGTCACGCACATTCAAACTTGCACTGGAAATTGTCCATTGATGCGTCGCGCGCCCTGGAAACGGCCCAAGTTGCTCACAAATTTACAAAATCGCCTTAGAACAATGTTATTTGCTCTTGGAAAGTGGAATGGGTTGCAAATGAAGAGGAATATCTTCATATAGACTCCTTGTTGATTTTTGCTTAACCCAAAACCCATTTTCTTATGTTTGGTTGTTGAGACTTTTTCAAAATTAATAGGCTCTGACCTTTTTGGTTTCTTTCTTAAAATAGGTTGAAATGATGATTTTCTCTGATAATTTTTTGCAGGGATAGCTCTGATATGCTTCGGCAAAGGAGACCAACGCTGCACTTGAACAATTGAAGAACTGAAAATTTTTACAATTTTTACAAAAATGAGGGGGCGACTTATCTTCAAAACTGAGTTTTGAAGAGAAGTCCTAATTTAGTTGTACAATGATGAAAATTATTGAAGTGATTATTTATCGAAGACATCCCTCTGGCCCGCTGGTCTTCTAAGACTTTTCAAGACAAAATTGACTCAACCCTAGACCTAAGACCTAAAAATTTAAAATATGATTGCAAATGATCTTTGAAGATTTATTTAATGAATAGACCTGAACCAGCAGTGCCAAGCATCAGGGGAATGAGTGACACAAATCACTCCATCAGAGTTATGGCATGCCTAACGAAATGCAACTGATCAAAACGGATGGGAGACCTAAACATGAAATGCAAAAAGAGCTTTGATCTCCGACGGAGGGATAACTAGACCGACTCTAACACATTGGATTAGAACAGATTTGAGAAACCTCAATACAGTGGAGCAGTATAGCATTATAAATTTGTACTCCCCAAACCACTACAGAGAAAAATAACAATGTTGGAAGTTGGTTAAAGAAGAAATAGCAAAGAGACAAAGCGGGAAATTAATCTTGGGAGGAGACTTAAATCTGATAAGGAATATAGAAGAAAAATTTGGTAGGAAATACCATACTGACCTATCAAGAGAAGCTCTTGAAGGAATAATAGAAGAACAAAAATTAATAGACATTCCGCTAAGCAATGGAAAATACACTTGGAGCAACAAGAGAATAGGGAAAAACAACATAAAATAAAGGTTGGACAGAATCCTTATCCATGAAAGCATAGCAACGGCATATACTCTTGTGAAAAGTAAAATTATTCACAATTTAGCTTCAGATCACAAGCCGATGGTGTTAACCTTGGGTAAGCTGGAAAACCAAGGACCTCTCCCCTTCAGGTATAATTCAATCTAGGACAACAAGGAATAATTTGGCAAACAAATTAAGGAAAACTGCAAAAAAAGTGTCACAGGGTCTCCCCAGTATGTCTGGGAAACTAAGCTAAAGAACCTAAGGCTACACTTAAAAACTTGGGCAAGAGAAAATGATCTCCGAGATAAAGCTAGGAAAATCGAATTACAAAAAAAATTGGATTATATTTGCAAGGAAAAAGAGAACAAGGAAGAAAGTCAACAAGATCACTTACAAGAAAAGGAAATGTCTCTGGAAATATACAAGCAAAATAGGCAAGAAGAAGAGGAAAGCAGACTGAAAACAAGATGCCTCTGGTTGAAATCAGGAGATAAAAATACAACTTTCTTCCATAATACAATGAAAACAAGGAGGTCAAGAAATCAGATTGAACATATTCAAGTAGATGGTCAAGAAATAAAAGGAGTTGAAGAAATAAAAAAAGCAGCCCATAAGCACTTCAAAGAACTACTTTCAACAAGTGATCAGCAAGCAGTTAATGAAGAAATTTTGCAGCATATAAAAAATAATAATAATAATAATAATTGATCAGCCAAATATTGAATTAAACAAAAAAATTATTGAGGAGGATGTCAGAGAAGCTGTTTGGAATCCTCATCCTGATAAGGCACCAGGACCAGAAAAGTTTACAATGGCCTTTTATAGACAACACTGGGACACTATCAAAAAAATCTCATGAGAATGCTCAAAAATTCTTTCCAAAAGAAAAAATTGGAGGAAATACAAAATCCTCATTTCTAGCCCTCATTCCCAATGAACCCAATCCTGCAATTTTTAACAGATATAGGCCAATATCCCTCTACAACTCATCTTATAAGATAATCACCAAAATTCTAACGAATATAATTAAAAAAATTCTTCCAGAAATAATATCAGAAAATCAAGGAGGATTTGTCCCCAAGAGGCAAATCACAGATAATGGGATAATTGTTCAGGAGGCCATTCATAGCAGTATCCAAAGAAAGGAGAGAGGAATGATTGTTAAGTTAGATATGGCCAATGCTTTTGATAGAGTTAATCGTAACTTTCTTGTTGCAGTTCTCAAAAAGTTTGGCTTTTAAATAAATTTTATAGAGATTATCCAGGCATGTATATCAAATCCTTGGATAGCTCCTTTGATCAACGGAAGGCCCATCAATTTTTTCCAAAACACAAGAGGGCTAAGGCAAGGTTGTCCGCTTTCTCCCTTCCTTTACATCATTATGGTAGAATCGTTGAGTGCACTGCTAGAAAATCAAAGAAAAGAGAAAAAAAAAGGTATCCAGATATTGAGAAGGGCCAAATATATAAACCACTCTCTTTTTGCAGATGATACTCTTCTTATGGGTGGGAAATCCTGCATAATAGTGAGATGATTTAAAAAGTATTGGATGAGTTTATCCTAGCTTCAGGAGGAATTTTAAGCAACACCAAATGCAAAATTTATTGTTGGAACACCCCAACACAAATAATGCAACATATTTCACAAATATTGGAAATACCTTTATAAACAAATTGGAACCATTTCACTTATCTTGGGCTGCCCTTAGCAATGGAAATGGTAAATCAGAAGTCTGGAACAAGCAAGTGGAAAGAATGAAGGAAAAAATTCAGAACTGGGGAGTGATGTGGCTCAATTTGCGAGGGAGAGTGATAATGATTAAAGCGCTTCTATCAGCCTTGCCTATTTATCAATATGCAATAATTATGGCCCCGACAAGTGCCCACAAGCAAATAGAATTGATAATTAGAAGCTTCCTCTAGCAAGGAGGAAAACAAGAAAAAAAAAATTAGCCTAGTTAGATGGAAGCAAGTTACTCTTCCCTATGAAAAAGGAGGCATTGCAATTCGTCTGCCAGGATTAATGAATATTGCTCTATGGACAAAACTAATATGGAGAATGATAAATGGAAAAGGTCACTAGTGGAAAAAAAATTTAACAATGAAATGTCTAAATTTTCATAAAACGAAGTTGATCACTGATATTATTCCAGACAGACCTTGCACTCAAACGGAAATTGGTTTAAAAGATAATCCCTCTTATTATAGATCAAATCTCTAAAAATCCAAGGAATGGAAAAACAATTTCTATCTGGGAGGATAGAATAATGGGGAAAAATCCCCTAAATCAACAACAAAACTTAAGAGGACTTCAGAGCTGGATGGAAGAGAAAATTATTAACACTCTATACTTCATTTCTAATTGGGATCAAGATAATTGGTTAAGATGGAAAACACTGGCAATACCAACAAGACTAAAAAGTTAGTGGGCAATGCTAACAGTTCACCTTGCATGGGCTGTGCCCATCAACAAAGAGGAGCGGGATGACTTTTTTTGGGACCCAAATGGAGGGGATTACATAGTGAAATCGGGGTACAACCTCCTCCAAAAACATCACAGTCAAAATGAGTGGAATCTATGGAAGGTAGCTTGGAAAATAGAGTGTTTGCCCAAAATCAAATTCTTCACTTGGACCCTCCTCAAAGGTCAAATTCTTACCTCTGAAAATTAAGAAAAAAAAGGAATACAAGGGCCCTCTAAATGTGTTATGTGCCAAATGGAGGAAGAAACAATCCAACATATTTTTATAAATTGTATGGTGGCGAGAGAGTGCTGGAAACAGACAACAAGCCCTTTGGAAATAAACATAAATCCATCAACTCAGTTGACAACTCTTCATAAAAATTGGGACAAAAGTTTCACATACACAAAGAAAAAAAGACAACAATAAACAGGATATGGAAATTTCTTCCTTCAATCTTGTGCTGGAAAATTTGGTTAGCCTGAAACAAATGCATTTTCAAAGAACAAAAACCAAGTTTAGGCAATATCCTATCAAAAACTTGGAGCCAAATTTTCAAGATAATAAGCACAAATGGAATATCAAAAATGGATCAGAACAATCTACAACAAGAAGAAAAAGATTGGTATAGTAAAGCAATGCTAAAAAACAAAATAGAAGCTATAGCAAAAAATAAAGAATTTTCCACAAACAAGAGGTGGAAATTAAGATTGGATGATAAAGAATTTGCAGAATGGATGAAAGAACAAAAGAGATACATTCTTTTTTTTTACGGAGCTTCAAAAAATAACCTAGGTGAAGTAGGGGTAGGCAGAGTTATAATAGATCCAAATGGAAAAAAATAATAAGTTACGAATGGAGCCTTAGAGAAATGACAAACAACAGGGCTGAAGCATACAACCTTCTCCTAGGCACAAGGATTTTAAACAAAAATGCAATTAAGGACCCTATAATAATAGGAGACGGCTATCATAATAGCAACAATGGAAACCAAAAAGGATTTCAAAAGCACTGCCATCAACAAAATTTGTCAAAGGATCAGAACAAGTTTTAAAAATCTGGGAAATATATCTATCAAGCATGTCTTGAGAAACCAAAATAAGGAGGTTAATAGCCATGCCAATAAAGCAGTTGACAGACTAGTTGGGATTGTTAAAGAGAACAATGAAGTTTATGAAGAAAATATACCATGACTTCCTTACCCAGAAGGATGACTGAGAAAGAAGATATAGAAACAAAGTGTACCACAAGGAAAATTATGAGGGGGTAAAAAATAAAAAAAGGAGAATCAAAACATCAAGTCAAGAAGTAGATTACATGAGGAATACAAATAATATTTGTCAGTAGAGGTTCTCAAGTGCAATCCGCCTCGCTCAAAACACATGATCCTCACAATCCCAAAAAAGTCTCAACACATAATGAACCAAGATTCCAGTTGTCCTTCTCTCCTAAGCGAAGATGGTATTTGTCTTGTCAATCATAACTACTAGGATCGAAATCGTTATGCAAGTAAAATTTAGGTCTCAATGGACATCTGTGCAGGATCCCAGGCTATTTGAAACATAATGGCCACCTACAGTAGCAGGTTTATTCTCCTCCCTGAGACCAATAAATTGGAGGCAGATCTCACAAATCTCCATCACCTGGAAATCACTGAACTCCATCTCTCAGGCCACCCCATCAACAATCCTTGCAATAAGCCTGAAGCCATCAGATTAAAGTGCTTCGGTCCCCGTCGCCACCCCTCCCTTGACCTCTCCATTCGTCTCCACAGAAGCATCAGACATCTACTGGGGACTTCGCACTCTCAACAAATTAATGTAGAAATTAGTCTTGTTTTTCTTTGGGATCATAGTATTGTCCTCCTTCTCAAGCAGCTTGAAGAAAAGAGAGTAAATTTCATAGGTAATCGCTTTCATCCCTTCCCTGGCTACTTAAATCGTGCTTTCAGAAGTACTCCCCATCAGCCTCTCTCTGTTGTTATCCCTGCTCAATTATCCGTTCAGCTTCCTATCCTCCCCTACCCCATTCATCAACATTCTCTTCACTCTATCGCTCTAAGAAACCAGAGCCTAATCTCCTATCTTTGGCAACCACAAATATTTGCCTCTATGGAGTCACATTCTCACTACCTTTTACAAACTCCAACCTTTTCTCTCCCCTTGGATAGCACCTCACAACCAATAGACTTGAACTGGAATTTAAAGCATAGACAGAGGCACATGAGATCAAGTGAAGCTTTGGAGAGTTATTCCACAGCTTAGAACTATGACAACAATAGTAGAGGAAAAATAAGAAGTCATCCAAACATTAGGGCTCATACTGGGAACAAGAAAATAACAATCATCACAAAAAAGCAGAGCAACCAAATGGCTTGCAATCCTCTGGAGAAAGCAAAAAAGTATGACAGCTTCCCAACTTGCAAGGCCAATAGATTCATGATTGGACATTTCAATCAAGCATTGAAGGACCTCAAAGCTGAGATGAAGACTGTCAATGTCTACAAGCAAAAAGACATTGATCTCCAGAGAGCTGAAATAGAAGAACTAAAGGACAAATGCAAACATCTGGAAGAAGTTGTTTAGTACATAAATACTCTCAATCAAAGTTAGCAAGGGGAAACATACTCCAGGTATAGCAAGAAGTGTCTCCCCCAGCAGGAAGAATCAGTTAACTAATTCTGGTGATTGTGTTTAAATTTCTCTTCTTAATGCAATGCAAATTTAGTTTGTTTCTAGGACAGTATGTAAGGCAATATGCCACTTTAGTTTTTGAAGTTTACAGAAACAAGGCTGCAAATGTAGATGTGGGGACTGTGCTCCCATTTTTTTCACTACATTTGAGATAGCTCTCTTCTGAATGTACAAGGAGCTAGCTCCCTTTCCTTTTTTCAATATATAAAAAAGTAATCGATTGTGTAAAAAACAAAAAGATAACATTATCATACTTTATTCTCTTAAATTGCTACCAAATTTTGAATAGAGATCTTCACCAGATAAGTTAACATGGTAAACACATGAGTGGTATGCATTGAACCACAAGGCATAGTTGTTCTAGAAAAATATCGTGTATGTTGCATTCAATTCCATAGAGCAGGATTTTTGTCATTCTTCGATAAATTTCAAGGGCACAACATAGTAGTGACTAATGTGTTTATGAAAACCTTCAATGGGTAGACAACAAGTATAGGGGAGATAACCCTCTCAATTTCAAAAGTAACCCTAGCTAGAATTATAGGATTGGAGCAACCAAGCGAGAAATGGTTTAAAGGCCAAAGCATAAAAAATAAAGCATGGACAATGTTCTTGAAGAGGTCAAACCAAAATCCTAACTAGTCAAAAGGAGTTCTGAGGCGGTGGCTTTAAGATCCATGGGAAAACATTATGTACTTATTACAAAAGTATGTCACATGTGAAGGCAGACATGGTATCATTTTTATGTACCATATACACCTACTTGAGTATGTTAAGAATAGCGGTAAAAATATCAATTTTCCGTTTTTCTTTTATAACAGTTTATTGAAAATGACCACCATGGTTCAAAAATGCTTTTCCAATAGGGAATGATTAATTTACCACCATGGGTTTTTAAATTTAATCATCCTAAATGGATTGAGTAGGTTAAATCAAACCTCGGATGAATTTATGCAAAGGAATATGTTTGTAGTTTAAGAAGCAATAGTTAGAAACCATAATAAAGAAAACCCTGGTTGTGGAGGGAAATCACGGTGAAGAAGATAGCCCTGGGACTTAAACAAACCTTAAGTATACCCCTAAATCACAAGAAAATGTTAGACCTAAGTAGATTTCGCCAATTCATCCGAAATTTGAACAAAATGAGGAGGAAGAGCAAGGAAAACATGAGTTATAGTAGAAGAAGGATCAACATCCTCTCCAGAAATTATTGGCTCGATTGTTGTAAGCAGGCAAAAAAACTAGCTCTAGGGTTCCATTAACATCTAGTAGTAGAATGACAAGGGGAATGGAATAGGGAAGTTTATTGGGAAACTTATGACACTACAAAATTTAATTACCCAAATAAGAAATCTAGGACTAGAAGCTCGATACTCTACCAGGAAGCTTTGGAGGAAGTTTACTCTGAATAATGCCAACAGTTTCAGCAAGAGCAAGAAATGTTTGAAGATCCATTGGTACATGAGGTGGTCCAACATATAAAAGAAAAAATGGAGCCCAAATATCAACAAATAAATACCCTATTAGTTAATATAAAGAAGAAAAACCAAAGGACGAGGAAGTTGAAATAAGACATGTTTGAGGTAGAACTTGTAAACAGGGTAGTGAAGGATGAGAATGCAAAGTTGAAGTAACATAGTGCCCATCTAAAGGAAAGGTGCAAAACACTTAAAAAAAATATAGGTCATTGTATGAATAAAATATAAGAAACATCAAACACAACAGGAACTTCACAATAAGAATCAAAAATTTGAAGGCAAAGCTAAAAACATGACCTCATCAAATACCAATTTAAACCTTCTTATTCAAGAAGCAGAGGGAGTATAAAGCAAAAAGTCATACAATTTTGGATAAAATTTTGTGAGAATATAAACTTCAATTTTGTTTGCATAGGATCATGCAAAAACATAAGTTTGGTGGAGATGTTAGGTACAAATATTTGTACTTTTTTCCACCTTGTTTAACCTTTTACCCTTAGCTTGGAACCATAAACCCTTCCTTTTTCCCAATTTGATGAATATAATGGCATGAAAAAAGTAAATTAAAGGTAATAATATTTTATAAAACAATATTATATTTTTAATTCATGTATATTAATTAGAAGCATTTATTCATGTACTAATTTGCAAAACAACAACCTACAAGAATATAGGATATCAACGAATTTAGTCTAAGCTCTATGCGATTCCATGTCAACCAATATGATTCTAACACCAAGAATACATTCAAAATATTAATTTAATGGATAATTACCTATCCATACACCATATATCTAATCGTAATCCTCAAGTCAACGATTGGTCAACATATCCTGTTTGCTCAGTAATTCCTACAACCAATTTAGGAAATCAACAGAATTTTCTCCATCATATTGGAATCGAGTAGATGGACTTGGAAATTCTTGTCTAATTTATGGAAGATCAAGGAGAACTATATTAGATCGCTACTTTTCCTTTGTAGATATGTTATTTTTGTTTGAAACACTTAATTGACCCCATGTTTGACTAAAGTCAATTCCAGTTTGATAATTTCTATATAGAATAGATAATTGAGGAAGAAACAGAGTTAGTATTGTATTTTCACTCATTATCTCTGAACAATATTACTATTTTGTACTAAGTTTGTGAGGTGCTTTAATATAAGAGGACTTTTCTTATATGGTGTATTATTGCCTCTAGTTAATGAGTGTCTTTTCTGAAAACATATCCTAGGAGTACCCCTTGGTATGTGTTGTAATGATTTTTGTTATTTTATTAATTTCATTGTGCTTTGAGTTCATTTTTCTAATTGTTTTGCTATATATATGCGGAATGTACATACCTTTTTTTCTTATAATTATACAAATTCCTGCAATTTCATGTAGTGATCTTGTAATTTCCTATGGAATTCCTGTAGTTTCATGTAGCTTTCTAAATTTCTTGTAATTTATATACTACATTTCTCTTGTAACAACTAAGCTTGATAAAAAAAACATTGGTTAGGGAATAGGAATTAGTTAAACTCGTTTTCTTCATTAGTTATTGTTTTGTTTTCAAATTACTTGTCAAAATTAGTTAGAATTTATATTCTTTAACTAATGATTGGAGTGATATACTAAAGGAATTTGGATTTTAAATTGAAAGTATTTATCATTGGATTGGAGTGAATTTTTTTATAAGCCTCAGAGCATTGGTTTTCCTGAAAGTTTCTTTTCCATCACATTTTATAGGCCACTTTGACTAAACAAGCACATTTTCAAAAAGAACATTTAGTGTGTTTGTGTAAAATGTCTCTCAGAATCAAGAATTTTACCTCAACCAAGCCAACAATTGGAATTAAAATAATTGATATCACTTTTTAGCTTGAATCAATTTTGAGATTTACTTGTACTTGGTTTGTGTTTTATTTTTGCATAGGAAAACACCGACATGGCCAATTTGCATAGATAGTGTTTCACCTCATAGTTTACCTACCTTGGTTTGACAAACAAATGTTAAAGCAGTTATCCCACTTTATGAATTGATAGTGGATAAGTGTGTTCATCCATAATCAATTATATGTTTACCATAGTAAACCATTTTCAACCATATCTTGAATATATTTAGCCATAGTCAACCATTGATTACTAACCTTCCCCACACATAGTCAAACATAGTTAACCAAGGTCTCCATGGTTAAACATGGTTGACCATGGACATCCATTGTCAACATGCGGAAAAATAATATATCATAGAAAACTATGGTCAACCAGGGCCAAATTTGTTTAACCATGTTCACCCATGGCCAACATGGTCAAACCATGGTCATCATTCCCAACCAAAGTTAGCCATCATCAACCATCATCAACCATGTTCAAACATGGACAACCATGGTCAACTAAGGTCAACCATTGTCAATCATAATCTATTATCATCAAGCATAATTTGATTTGGACAAGAATGGTCATCCATAGTCAATGTTATTTTTTATCGTAATAAATCCTTCTCAACCATATCTTGAACAAATTTACAAATAGTCAACTATAGCTAACCATTGTCTATTAATCTTCTCCACGCACACTATCCATCAAGTAGCACAAACACACTAGTAAATGTGGTCGATATACATTGATCAGTGACATTCCACCCTTAATATGGAAATCAACATATAAAAATGACATCAATCAATGTATACCAAAATATGACAAATAGAGCCCAACCATGGTCAAACATGGTCATCCATGGTCGATAACAGACAATCATAATCACCATAGAGAACATGGACAGCCATGTGCTACCATAGTGAATATGGTCAACCCATGGTTAACCATAGTCAACATTCCCATCCATGGTCAAACACAGTGAACCATCTTCAACTATGGTCAACCATGGGAAATCATTGTCAATTATGGTATCCATGGTCAACCATGGCAAATTATTTTCAACTATTATATCCATGGCCAATTACAATCAACATGGTCATCCAAGGTCATTCTTAGTCCATGATAATATATCCTAATATTCTTTGGTCAATCATGGTAAACATAGTCAACCATTAACGGTTGTGGTCAATAATGATCAACCATGGATAACCATAGGCAACCTTGTTTGTTATTGGTAAACCTTGGACAACCAATTTCAACCATGGTCAGCATGGTAATCATGGTCAACCATGGTTAACCATGGTCAATCAAGGTCAATCATGTTAATTATGGTCAACCATGGCAACCTATATCAACAACGGTTAACCCTCTTCAACCATTAATGTAACATTAACATTAAGGTTAATGTTACATGCACCATGGTTAACATTAATGCGATAATGTAACAATGGTCAAAATTGACGTAAAAATTATTTTTGTGTAAATTAATATTGGTATTACCTTCAAATATCAAAGCAACAAGATAAATTTGTTAGATATTCAATGTGAATATTGATTTAACCATAGGTGGTCTCAATTTTCCACGGGGGAAACCATATTTATTGACCACATAAGGGGAAGGAATTCTAACCAAAATAGAACAATTGTTTGTATATCAACCATCCTAACAGATGCCAAACTGCAAGTAAGAGTGCTACTATAACACATAACTAAAAATCAAGAATTCAAGGAAGTCATAAGAGTTGGATCTTGGGCACTAGAACTAGGAGGAGCTAGAGGCTTAACATTGCATTTGATATGACCCTCTAGGTGGGAAATCTTAGCATCTAGGCTCTCTAGACATGAACACCTGTAACATTTAGCATGCATGATCATTCAAAGTAGAGATAATGTTGTTCTACTCCTCATGTTTTTCCTTTAGGACCTTGCCCATGAGTATTTTTCATCTTCCATTGTAAGTTAATGGAGTTGAGGTATTATTTTAGTCTTCCCCTAGAGTAACCAAGGTCAGAAACCCAGTGGGATACCTCCTTAAGGATTTCATAGTCTGATAAATCTTGATGTTCATCAGTTGTAACAGTCTTGAGATAGTGAATCTCATCTTGAATATTGTTGGGGGATAATGGAATGGTAGATGGTTGCAACCCCTAACCCTGATTATGGGCTTGTGTTCTACCTTGGATGGCTCGGCCTCCTCCCCCTTAATGATTGTGCATGCATTATCTAGGCATGGTGCATAAGGAAAGGTAACACCAATTATAAAGAATAAGATTTAATGGACCAGAGAAGGAAAAATAATGATAGATACAGGGGATATCAGGAAGAAATGTGATACGAGGGTTGATTGGGTGCCTAGTTATATTATACCAACACCAAAGCGAAGAATGGGAAGATAGGTTGGAAGATGGAATTCCTCTTACTGGGTAGGGTTTCCAACAATTTCCTCTGTGCCACAAACCAAAAATCCAATTTCTAGAACCCATAATATGTAGTTCTAAATGAAAGGTGAATAAATCCAAGTAAAATAGGAATTACCTCGAAGGTAATCTCCCACGCTCCCAGAATATGAAAATATTGTCGAGTTGAAAATGGGGAAGCAACCATTATAGATGCAAACTCTGGCTCTGGAAAATACCATCATAACTAGTGAAAAACCTCTTTGGCATAGATATAATTATCATTTAAATTGTCATCCTATCTCTTTGCTAGCACCGAGTCATTCAAACTCCATTTAATTTTCCAGAACACAAAAAAAAACCCAACCACCTTAGCTCCATTATTTAGAATGGGAAAGAACAATTCAAGAAAAAGGAGATAGAATTCCCCTAGTTTAATTTTATATTGTCATGCACTTACCTCTTAATGCCAAAGAACCCAAGAATAAATCCCACCTGCAACTAGGGAAGGACCTTGTTGATGTTTGAAATTTCAACGCTCCGACATCAACCACTAGAACTCTTGGTAGGCTAGACCAAGAACACTAGGGTTGAACCCCTAAATTTATAGCCTTCTTTATATATTACAATTATCTAACTATCATAAATGTAAATTCGGAAATAAAATGAGTTTATATCCCTATGAAAAGGAAAAGTGAAACAATACCCTCTCTTATATGATGAAATATTTTGACATTTGATCATAAGTGAGTGCATGTTGGGTCCCTATAATACTAGTGATTACCCCATTACTATGGTAGTTGTACCCCTTATTAATATTTTTGTGCCCCTATTCCCCCCATATTGTCATTATTGTGCCCCATAGAATCCCTCTATTGTTATTTTTGTGGCTTTATATTATTATTATTAGGTCGGTTGGGTTATATTGTGACTCCTTAGACTCCTATATATAGAAAGGAGGTTTTGT